>JAHWFP010007625.1:58515-83941 GCA_023313725.1 Lithobius niger
ATCATGTTGTCACCCTCCCAACCTCAAGAAGCTACTTAAGAGAAGCGTCCTGAACCTACACCCCCCCCCCCCCCAAAGCCTATCCCACCCGGGCATGGATAGACATCAGACTCCCACTAGCAGAGTAAAAAGCATGTGCTGCGACAGCCACCTGCAGACCCAAGGTGCTTCAGCCAAAAGAATGTCGTGTACTGCATGCCATGTACGGACTGCAAATCAGTTTCCATTGGACACACACACCGAAAAATCCAGACGAGAATCCATGAACACCAAGGAAAAGTGCGAACATCAGACCCGCTCAATGGAATTTCCGTGCACCAACGAAAAGAAAATCACCAGATAGCGTAGGAACTCACCTCTGTCCTGCTGAAATCCAATACACCAAACGACGCCCACCTTCGTGGGTTGGAATCCCTGGACACCCAACAATTTCGGAAGCATGGTGCAGCACTATGAACATTACCCATCCATCCTATCTGAACATCGACTGCCTAGTGAGACCAGAGCTCCCCAGATATCTCAGCAGGCAATGGCAATCAGAGTTTGAGTGTGCGATAAAGATCAGTGGCCCAACGGAAAATGCACCAAGTTCAAATTCTAATTGTGACACAGCCTAAACCAATGTGAACCTCGTTTAGCCATTTGACTACTCCACCGAAAATTCAAGTGGACAGAGTATATAATTTGTTCATTTATTAGTGGTGAAGTGAGAACTTTGAATTGTGATGAAATTAATACACGTGCTGGTTTCTATAAATTAGTTTATTTAAACAAATATTTTTAACAGAGCTGGATTCTGTAAAAAAAAATGCTTATTCGCTCTCTCTGTATCTAGAAACGTGAACAAAGAAGTTCAGGCTTGTTTTTGGAGGACCTAGTTCTGGACCTGAAAATCAAAAGAAGAATGTAATAGTTATTTTCTGCAGCAAGCAAAAATTACCGTACCGTTATTATTGCATCATCAAGCAACATACAAGACACGTTGAAGCCAACCATTAAACACAACTGAAGTATAGAATGTTTTAAATACAGATGTAATTTGGCCTACATAACCAATTAGTCGGAGTTTTTTTCAGAGCCTTTACCAGTACATAGCGGGATTCCGCAGGGAAGTGTGTTGGGTCCACTGTTATTTATCATGTCATGTTCGTTAAATCCCTTTCTTCCAAGATTTTAGTTGACCAGATCATTTTTATGGACGCCATTAAACTTTTCGCACCTTTAAACACACCTGAAACCGCTGCTATCCTCCAACACTGCATTCGTCACTTTACGAACTGGATGGAGAACATGAATCTAAATGAAAACAAATGTTGTATCCTTAGATCAGGCAACCAAAGTCTTCATACAATCTACGACCTTGGTTCTAATAAGCTGCTGCAAGATAAGTGTTTACAGAAGGACGATGACGTCATTCTCGATGGTAACCTTTCTTTTTCTGCGCATTTCCAAACCGTTGTAGCCAATGGAATGTTAGCTACGGGTCGAAATACTTTCTAAGAGGTTCAACCAAAGCTCTTCCTTGAACTATACTGCAGTCTTGTTAGAAGCGTCATCGAATATGAAAGCCACGCATGGTGATCAGATTCGAAAGCGACAAGGACAAGTAGAAAGACTCCAGACAGGCTACAAAGTGGGTTATTGGTTTATCCAACCTGCCGTACAGTGATCGTTTACGACGAGTCAACACTTCCCACAATGTCTTATTGACGAACTCACGGAAATCTTATCTTTGCATGTAAGACTCTAAGGCTGTACCGAGCTGAATTTTTCTCACCGAGCCAATGCCGAGCCGATTAATTTAAAAATGAATTGTGTGCCAAGCCGAGCGACCGAGCCAATTATCTTTATGGATCCCCCCCCCAAAAAAAATTATATTGTTAATATTAAATAAATACTCCCTCAAAAAAAAAAGCAAAATGTTACAAAACAATTAGGCTTATGCTAACTTTTAAGATTGTATTTATTCATTTTTTTTTGGTTTCTAAAAAAGAGGATCAATCATTTCTCACCAATAAACTACAAAAATAAATAGTAAGTAGGCCTACATCATACATTGCACATTACTTATGTACGAAAAGAATAGGCAGCAGTAACACTTAGTTTTAGTCACACAAGTCTCATTGACTCAAGAACAGTTTTTTTTTTTTATGAATGCCGGTTTGCTAACTTTTGGCTGGTGTTAGGGAAGAGCCTGTTGTGCTGAACAAACGTTCACTAATCGTGCTAATTGGTGGCACACACAAAAATTGTCGGGAAATTATGGAAAGTTTTGGGAACTGTGACTCATGGCAACGCCACAAAGTGTATATATCAACCATCAGCTTAATTTTGTCCATCGCTAAAGAGATTTGAAGCTCATCTAGTTTTGATGCTGTTGTCACTTGTCCTCCTCGTCAGAACTGTCTTCCAGTAAGTAACTTTTATTTTTCTTTGCGGGTGTTTCTCCATCTTTTTCATTTGTTCCCACTTCAGGGAATTGCAGATTATCCAGTTGGGCTTGAGTTTTGACCTATATCAAATTTGCAGCATAGTTGGTCAAGAACTTGTGAGTTTTGAATCTCGGATTCAATAATGTACTTACAGCGTACAATTCATTTCTCTCAATATCACGGAAACGAACCTTGAACCCATCAGCAATCTTTCGTCATACTTCTGTTACATCTGGCATCTCGTCATGAAGTGGTTTGTCTAGGCGATTCTTCAGAGTTCTGATTCCAGGGATAACTCCTCCTAGCGAAGCGTTTGAACTCTCAAACTCCAGTGATAGCCGCTCGATTGGTTTCAACACAGCTATCATCTGATTTATAATCACCCAGTCGTCTTCTTCCAAATGTTCATCACACGTGGTTTCTGGCAACGTAGCAACTAACGATTTCGTATCTGTTAGAGACGTTTCAGCATTTCGTTGGTAGAGTTCCATCTTGTGGCACATTCTTGGATCACCTTTAGTTGCTTAACTGACTGTTGTTCTTGGTTAGCTTTTAAGCACTGATAGCTAAAGAAGAATGTTAAAAATGCCCAACCATTTTGCGACGCCTTTTAAGCATCTTTCACATAGTCGTTGACTTCCAGTCCGTCATTGATGGCTAGCTGCATAGTGTGGTCAACAGTCAACACAACTGATGGTGGCCATTTTTCAAGGTTAAAAGTAGCAACCAAGTTTCTGCCATTATCGCGAACAAAAGTGGTAATGTTCTCTAGTTTAATGTCCCAGTTCTTAAAAGAGTTACCTTTATACCTGACAAAATATGAGCACCAGTGTGTTTGGTTGTTACCAAAGTTGTGTCTAGTACCAGGCATCAGCGTTGAAATTGAACGTCAAGGAAGTGAACTGTTAAACTTTGGTACGACTCAACTGTTCTGGACGTCCAGACGTCACAAGTGCAAGCCATAGTTTGCACTGTTGTTGTTAATGGCTTTAATGCACCAAGTACACGTTCTTTAAACTCGACGAAAGTAACATCAAGCTGCGTTGTAGAGAAATACTTTCGAGAAGGTAAATTGTACCTGGGATCAGCAGCAGAAACAAAATTGCGAAAACCAACGTTTTCTACAATGCTGAAAGGCAGACAGTCCGTAATTATCATTTCCATGATCAATCGCGTTAATAATTTGTGGCATGCGTGCTGCGTTGTGTAGGTTTCCTGCCTGGCGAAGGCTTGTGCTATGCTTGGCTGTAAAGCCTTACGGTCGCTACGATTTTCAGCATCCTGAGAAAAATACAAATAAAAAATTTGTAATTTTACTATAAGTACTGCAGTATTACGTCAAGCAAAACTCATTTTTCGCGTTAAACGACATTCAACGGTAGCCATTGCAATCCCATCGTGCTATGCGAAATAGAGTAACGCTATCTGGGTATTGCTAAAACCGATGATGTCACATTATTTATGCTTTTAAAGTGGAAATACCTTTTGATGGATGGTCCAACTGCAGTCCGGAACGTGCGAATTCAAACTGCATCCGCGCCTAATTCTTTGTCTCTCCCGGATATCTCGCACGCAACGCGATCGGCTCGGTTCGGAAACATCCAGTAAAAAGCTCGGCGAGCTGCTGATCATCAGTTAATCGGCAGTGCTCGGTTCGGAGGCTCGGCATCGGTACAGCCTTACTAATAACCCATTTGAGAAATCTTGGCTAGTTGTCATTGATGATCTTAGGACTAGAAACCACGGAGCTAAGAATGTGAAACAACGTTGTCGGATGTTAATACAACAAGAGTAGTTTGTTTTCAGAATGTGTAAGCTGTGGAGTAAGCTGCCATCAGAAGTGGTGAAATCCCCTTCAGTTCCACATTCAAAAAGCATCTTGGTACTATAAAAATTGGTAGTAGGGAATACTCGACATCAAAGCCAGTTGGCTTTCTGTCAAATGTTTATTCCAATTCAAATTTAGTGCGATTAGTTAATTACCTCAAAAAAAATCACATGGGGGTAAAATCAGTGCCATAATCAGTTGCACGAAACGTCATACATTTTAACCAAGCCACACATCCATACCAATCAACTTCGGCATTCTTCACCACGTTCAGGAAAAATACAAGTATACTGCCACAGGAGAACATTCCACTGTCCACCATTTTGTCTTGGTCAAACCAACAGTCTAGCCTCATACGGCTACGAACAATGGGAATCAAAAACAAAAATACACCTGTCACAAACCTTAGCCACGTTACCGTACCGCCAACTCGATTCATAAAAGTAGATAGTTACTCTCAATCCAACAAGTAATACACGTCCAATTGATCACGTAATCCGTCAGACAACATAATAAAAAAAATTATTGACAAACGATAGCCCCACGTCAAGAAAGTAGGGGACAGAAGTTTCAAGTTTGCATATATTACTATAATTACTATAGGGGAAATTGACGCCCGCCCCTGTTTCCCCCCCCCCCCCCCGGCGGGGGGGGGGGGGATCAGATTGTCACACAGTGAGGAAAATTCTACAATGACGAATTAATAATAAATATAACTAAATCAATCAATCTAGCAAAATAAATTGGTCACCTAATGAGAAAAAATTTACCTTAATTGCCCTCAATGACCTGAACATCAATATTTCGCTTACACTTACGTGATGTGTCACTTGCCCATTTTAAACCACCGGGGAACATTTTGTGTCGTTGTGGTATTGCGACTTGCACGGGGTTCGCCCATCCGGGCTCGAGCACCAGTACCATGCGCTTCGTCGAATGTGGTAGACCCAGCAGTCGATCTAGTGCGATTAGTTCTGTTCATGAATAATATTTCACTTTTAGTGAGTATAAAGTATACAGCCTTTTTCAACATTCATATTTTAGTAAATCTGCAACAAACCGGAAAAAATTATTCGTTACCTTACTGTGAAAGTTTTCGTCACAATTAGTCATAATTACTGGAATTCTGTAGAACATTTCCGCTCATCTTCACAACAAGGACACTTTTTAATGTCCAGCTAATTTTCGGTGGCTGGCTGCCACCATCCACAGGCAATCCGACGAAAGTTTTTGGCCTCAGTGTGTTCCTACATCGTTGTCGTCTGCTTCGAATTTGTAACCGACGGTCTCCGCGGCCTCCCGTATTTGGTGGGCAGCATACTCTCAAGCTCATCTAGCTTGAGAGTATGCTGGCCACCAACTACGGGAGGCCGCGGAGAGCGTCGGTTATAAATTCGTTGCTCGCGTCCATACTCGAAAAAGTCAAATCCGGTGAAAATGCGATAACTTACTCAATTTTTGACCGATTTGACATTCCAATATACCAAATCGATCGTCTTGACGAGAGCTTTCCAGTGGTTTAGATTAAAAGTCAATAACTGAAACTATTTTCAAGTTATATCTATAAAACTGAAAAACCATGACCCACACAGTAAACTAAGCACCATCTTTGTTCCTAATATATCTTAACAAATTAAAGGGAAACTTGCAAACAAAATATTTCCATCAAATACTCGAACTCGGCTCGATACTCGATTCTTCTGTTGCAAACTCAGCTCGGCTCGACTCGAATTAAAATTTTTCTACTCACACATCCCTAATTTTAATGACAGATGTTGGTACTAGCCGAATATTTGGTTTATTGAAGTTATATTTAAAATATTAAACATACTAAAAGTGTTGAAAGTAAGAGGGAAGGGTAGTAAGAGCGTGGTACCGATTGACGGCCTCGAGTTCCACACTCCTAAAATAATCCCCTAGAGAGGTCCAAAATTGGTGGATCTTGTTACCTATTGGATTGGGATGGTAAGGCAATTGATATGGGCCCGCACTGCTAATGCAATAAAGAAGGCAAAAGAGTTACTACTACTTGATTCCATGGTTTATTGTAGCCCTCGATCTGTAACATGTTAAACACCATACGTCGTCACTTGTAGCACAAAGATTATCTTGGTTTTACTTTACACCCTAGGCAAGTTAGCAATTACGGGCTCCCTGTGCGGGTAAACAAAAAGTACCTTACGTATGTCATGTCAACACACATTGGAAGAGAGAGGACTCTACAGCCTATAGCTACTACCTCATATTGGCTCTCAAGAATTCACGGGGAAAATCCACACCACCAAGAGTACTAGCCAGCAAATAGCAACATTGTATGAAGATTCGACACTGTTCACCATACTGCTACATGAGGGAAACTAGGCTGGGGCAAAATACCCAACAACTTCTCTTACTAAAAAGGCCATACGCTATAACAGCAATAGGGAGAAGTTACATCAAGAATAGTGCATATACGTAGCATTATTAATAAATCTTAACAACTAAAACAATGAGGGTAAGGAACCAATTGTTTACAAGTATTGGGGGGTAAATGGGGTATTAAGATTGAATAGTGGCAAAGGGAATGGGCTTGCTCGCAATGGTTTTCAGATAAAATAAGGGCAGGGGAATATTCCCCTGACAAAAAGCACAAATTAAAATATGTCAGTACAGCCGTGTCAGTATGGCTCAGCAGTAGTACCTCGGTCTTTGATTTCAAAGGTCGTGGGTTCGATTCCCCGCTCAGGCAGTTGGACATACAAGTCCAAAAGACAACGTAAATAGGTTTGCATCTGTATTTATTTAAAATATTTGCTACTCCAATGTAGCTTAGGATTTTTTCCTGATCAGAGAACAAGACACAAAAGCATTTTTTTCAAATTTCCCTGATTTAAGAAAAATTCTTGTTTTCCATGAAATTTCCCCGAGATTTCCAGTTTCTCCAGGTTTTGTCTGAACCTTGCACTCTAATCGTGCACAACTTACATGCCGATATACTGAGGTGTCATGCTACACTAAACTATGCAGTAGACAACGTAAAGAGCCAATCCACAATACTTTAATACCGTTAGTTCAGGTTGCACATTCCGAGCTATTATGGTGGCTTTTAGGGTTGTGCTATAATAGATGCGACTTCAACGTTCTAGGAATTTAGTTTACTAAAGACTATACAATCAGCCTTTTTTCTATGCTGAACCGACACACGGTAGTCGTCAGTTAAAAAGCATAACGAACCATCTTGTTGAATCGATTACTGATGACAACCTCAAGAACCAATAATCCGCACACACAGAACTGTAGCTGTAACCATCTTTCCCCTCTCAATTTTTTATTTCTGGAAAGATTTGAACATTTACTTCAATAGAAAGACGTGGAGTTACTTTGAAATATCCTAAATTCCCTTTGCTGTCGGAACTGTTAATTAATCTACTTTCATAATTTCATATTAAGGTAAAATAAAACAGTACTTAAGTCATCGCCCGTCGGCCAGGCGTAAACTAGAAAAAGCACAGAAAATAACCCAAACAAACCAAAGTGCTGGACAGTACATTTTGAAACAAATAATAAATAATAATCGGTATTTCGGTGTCAACTTTTCTTAAATTTGGCAGTATAGTATTTCCCTTTCAGAAAACCTTTCTTTTGTGTAAACTTTGCTTTCTTCACTGATTGATATTAAACTTCACTGATACGTTAGTGAATAGAAGACCAAACCTACTTGGTATAGTCTAGGCAGCCTACACGGCAATACACAATTTGTTTAGTTAAACATTGTCTTGAAGGAATAATTTAATCTACTAATCTTTGTTAGTAGAGATAAAATAATGAAAGATATTGCACACACAAAATTTCAAATTTGTCAATTTTCGCCATTATGGCATACTTTCACATTTGTCAATTTTCTCCATTATCGCTCACTTACACCCAGAAGACACTTAAACTGTCTTGCACATTTTCGACTGCTTTAACTGCAGTCTTCACCAGGCACTATAAGCTCAGTTCTTTCCAAAAGTACTGAGCTTTAGAGTGTCTGATGAAGCCTGCAGTTAAAGCAGTCGAGAATTTGCAAGACAGTGTAAGTGCCTTCTGTGTGAAAGTGTGCGATAATTGAGAAAATTGATAAATTTGAAGTTGAAAATGGTATTCACAGTAATGGCAGCTTTGCTGACGTTTTTATAAAAAAAATTAGGAAAACTTAATTTCCAGTTTGTATTTGTAATACATTGACAATTGTTTTTGGTCATGGTCATTGGTCATGGTTAGTGACAAGTCCACTAGGCCTTCATCAGACCTTGCACAGTTGGCCCTTTCCAATATCAGCACGATCGCGCGCCACCTGGTAAGCGTGGAGAAAAGAGAAGAAAGCAAAATGGCCACCATGGTCGTCGCATGTTCACGTCTCTCTGCAAAGTGTTTTTTGAGTATCCAGAGTCGTGCTTGAAGGGAAGAGATGGTCAGAGGGCAGGCCGGCTCAGTCCAATGCCAGTTGGTTTCCCGACAGTCATGCTGCATAAAATCAGAATGTAGCTGTATGTAAAAAACAATTACGGTTTCGCATTCAACAAAATACAGTACCGATACCACGGTAAAAATACCAATGCTGCCCAGCACTAACCAGGAGTAGTTAGCCAACTTAAAACCAAACACTAATTAACAACTGCGTTTAAATTTGTAAGTAATATTTTCTACATACATTAGTTAGGCTGTGTAATACCCAATTTTTTTTAGTTCCGATACTAATACAGATGCTGATACCAACAGTATTGGACAACCAGATACTGATGCCGATACCATGGGGAGAGTCTATTTAACTATTTGGCAAGGACGACTAAAAAATGAGCAATGAAAATTATATTTTGATATGCTACCATAAATTCTATACAGTTAAAATTAAGGGCAAAATGTGGAAGGCTCGATTGAAATTTTCATGCCACGTGGTCATGAATTTAGTGCGAGTTTGAAGTTAGCGGTTTTGGGGCGAGGTATCGGCGGAAATATGAACCTTCCGATCCGATACCAGTATTGGTATCAGACAGCCTTATACAGGGTGGGGCAGAAAGGACGGAACACCCTTGGCAATCAAAGATGGTTAATGTTAGGATAATGAAACTTTGCATGGTATGTAGGCGAACGGGGGGCCAACTAACCATGAATCGATCACTGATCTTGAGGCATATTTTCAAGGTCATCGTGATGCAAACTTTTTAACTATGCTTCGCAGAACTCCAGTTTAAATTAGAAACTTGTAGACATTGGCAAGGCATGGCCATTGCAAAAAACAGAACGAAATTCGGTATGCTAGTTTAGGAGTTACGAAAATTGCAAGCATCATTTCGTTGTGCTGACCGAGTGGCTTTCCTGCCAAACAGTGAGTGTAAAATTAAGTCCAGTGGTCCTCAAAGTGTTATGGTATTGTGATAGCACTTGTCAGCTAATTTATGCTAATTTCTAATAATTAATATTCATGCATGTCAATGCATCCATAATCATGAATACTTTAGCATCCTTCATTAATTATGTAAAGCTTATGACAGAAAAGCCATAATTTTAGAAGCATGTAGGTGAAATTGCCAGGCTCATATCTTAATTAGTTGTGCTGTCATTAATTTCTGAAGTTTACATTTATTTCTGATATTTTGAGGCAGGCATTAGTAGACCACAGTTGGAAGAAGCATTCAGCAGACAAAGTGGCACAAGGCCATCTTCAGTTAAACAGGTGGGGTGTGCTGCTTACATTAAGGTAGACGGGAGTTGGGGGCAGCAGGCATGGTGGGATGCCTTTCTCTGTAATGTAGTCAGTTTCAACCTTGTGAATGTCACCCCATACTACAGACAACAGTAGAGTCATTACTCAAGGGGTGGGTGGAGTTTAAAGGGCCAGTAGGACCAGTGACAATTGTCCCTTTAATTTTGACATGTGGCAGAGTGTGGTGTGCAAGCCAGAGTTTTGAGGAGAGAGACTTTTCAACTACCACCCTGAGAAACAGAAGTCTTCTTGTGAGCTCAGCCTAGTTTTAACAGTCATAATATTGCAAAGAACAATTTAAAAGAGTTAGATATATATTGAAGCAAGCCATTATTTAGTGGAGGGGGAACTTGTCCCAAGCCAGAGCACAGGGTGTGCCTTCACCAGCATCATAATTAGAGCACAGAACTCATAAGCTAAGTACAATAGTTACAATTGTTATTCCACTCAAGATATTAATTTAAATGGTCTACTAAGCCGAGCCTTGATTAGTGTGCCTTGCTGTGTTGTTGTAAAAGGAGAGGCGATTAACTTTGTGGCTGAGAACTAAATAATATCAACAATCACTGTTTTACTTAAATTGTCTGGAAGCAACTTAACCTCAGTAAGTGATTTGGTGGAGTGTTAAAGTCCTTAGGGACTCGTTGTTTGTTTTGATCATCCTGAAATCTTGTGAAGTAAACATAAAATAAACCATTGTGAATTGAAACTTGAAAACCGCTCGGAGTCAGTTGTCTGAATGATCACTCTAGATTAAGATATTGAAGTGTGCATGATTATAATTGGTTACGTTAATTACGTTCCCAAAAGTATCGTCTGGGAATCAGGCCCGAATAAGACGATATCAAAAGTACATGAAACCTGCTTGGAAACAAACAGCAACTGACACACTGATGACTCGACACTACCTCAACACAACCTGCTACATTACACGTATAAACAGAATGGTGCTGCAAACTACAGCATTTTATGCAAGTTGGCATAGTTTAGTCACCGTGGTCGTCTAGAAATGAAACTAATGTTGTTCCTCCCTCAGGTTAACATTTCTGATTTTGTTTCAGAGCTGATCACGGTTAATGAATTATGCCAATTTGTGTATGCTGCCAACACCATTACCTACCAATACAATGCATGGTGTACGAAAGAGCCTGAGACAGAACTGTGTGGCAGGAAAGCCACTCGGCCAGCACAACAGAATGATTCTTGTAATGCCCGTAACTCCTAAACTAACGTACCGAATTTCATTCTGTTTTTTGCATTGGCCATGCCTTGCCACTGTCTACAAGTTTCTAATTTACACTGGGGTTCTACAAAGCATTGTTAACAAGTTAGCATCACAATGACCTTGAAAATGTGCATATGCGTCAAGGTCAGTGATCGATTCATGGTTAGTTGGCTCCCCGTTCGCCTACATACCATGCAAAGTTTCATTATCCTAACATTAACCATCTTTGATTGCCAAGGGTGTTCCGTCCTTTCTGCTCCACCCTGTGTATTAGCCTTTATGATGGACATGAATTCAGAGAGATGTGACCAGGATTCAGGGCTCTTAGCAGGTTTTAATTTTAAATGTAAGATTTGTGCAGTTCCATTTCCTTCATACCTTTACTTTTGGCTTAACAAAGCAGTAACTGTTTTACTCGAACCACGAATGCCGTAGTACCAAACCCCAGTTGTAATAAGCTATATTTCTGACTTTGAGCAACGTTACACTTTTTGTTCTACTTCTACACTTCAAAGAGTTAAGTAGTTCCACAATAGTCAATACCTTACCTGAAAAGGCATTTGTCTAATTACGTACCTCGGACTAGCATGAAAATGTCCCGAACTTTGACCAATTTCTCGGGAGCATTCTAGTCGATTCCGGAGATCTTCACGCAAAGGATGCCCTAAAAATGTATCTTGTTCAGAAAAATTGTAGCCTCACGAGTAAAATTTATAAAAGGTGCTTATGTGTGCTAACCTTCTCTTACCTTCAAGTCGACTGCAGCCAAAATGCACATTAGCTTTAGGAATCAAAGTAGCCTGCAAAAAAAAAAACCACGTATGTTATAACACCACTTATGTTATACGCCACGTAACCACACATATACCACATAACACCACTTATGTTACATGGTAAAAGTTTGCTTCTTTACTTACCATTTCTGCAAGTGATACCAGAATCGAAAGAAAACGGGCATCAACCACCCACCTTCAAACTAGTGGCGTGCCGATACCAATTTTTCGATGCTGATATGCTAATTCCGGTGCCAATACGAGGGCACAATTTAAAACCACGTACCGTAGTAAGTTTCTGGGCCAATTTGGCTTATAATTTGTTACAACTGTTTTCCAGATTAATTTTTACATTCTTCCCGCCCCCTACTCAAACCAAAATGTATTTACATTAACTGCTATCTTCCTCCTTCCCCCGCCCCCACCCAAAAAAAAAATATATATACTCTGGTTGTAATAACGGCTTTGTAAATAGATCTTCCCTTAAAACAAATAATTTTTAAAATTGCCATTATCTAGTGGGCAACTAAGCAATGATCAACACGTGCTCTTGAATTTTTGTAGGCCTCGGCCAAGTTTCATGTGCTCTTGCTTCCAAACGTTGTGCCAAAGAAGATCTGTTCAAAAACATGGCAAAGTGAAACAAACAAACGAGTGATGGTATTAGCTTGGATAAATTATTTGGACTTCCTAAGTTTCATTAATCTATACTTGGTTAATTCTTTGCGAACAAATTAATTTAGAATTAGGCTTCAGTTGGCAAGGATTTTTGGGGGGAACTAATAATAGTTATCGGTTATCGGAATCGGCACACTGCTACTTCAAACCCAGGCAAAGCGAGATTCATAAACCCTGCGACCACCTCAAAAAGCCGCGAGCGGCCCCCCGGATGTTGGCTTTTCCAGCGTAAAGAAAGCGCCAACCATTAAAAATGGCCAGAAGATGCCAAGTCTCACTTTACAAAAGATAGCTACAATGTGTTTTGTGCGCATTAATTTGGCAATGATGGGTGGGACGTTAAATCTTTTGTAAAGTGTTTTAAAAAGTAAAATGACTTGAATCCTAGGGGTGTACAAGTAGAAGAATTTTAATTTTTGAGTCGAGTAAGGATGCACCGATGTGCCAAAATACCGATTCCGATATGGAAAAAACATCAGCCGGTATCAAAATCCGATATTTTATGGATCGATGTTAAGAAAGTAAAGTGAAACTACGTTACATTTTTCATGGAGTCAATAATAATTAAGCGGATTTCACAAATAAAATTTAAAATTTCTGTAGGCCTAAAATTTATCACCCAGAAGTTAATTATAGGCTCGTCAGTGACAAAATAACTTAATAAAATTGTGGATATCTGATGTTTTAACATCTGTTGCATAAAACTGATCCGATGCGCCGATGACCTATGTAGCTAAACATGGCAGATTTCCGATGCCAACATCAGTACACCTCTAGAGTAGAGCGGAGCAGAGTTTGCAACGGGAGAGTATTGAACCATGTTCGAGTACTTGGTGAACATAGCTTGTAGGGCTCGACTGAATCCGAATTTGAACCTGGATTCGATTCAACTTCGGCAAAATTTTTACTGTCCAGCCATTTTATCAATAACTTTGCACATCTTTAACTGATTTGGACATTCCAATACACCATTCAAAGCATTCTTTCACCAGTATTCCAAGGGAGCTATTTTTATATGGATAGCACTAACTGCTGACAAGTTACAGGGAACAAATCCAAAGAACACGTGCAAATGTTTTTACTTGGTATTTGTTACTCAACTTTCAAGCAACTAAAAAAAAATGTTGTCTGTATAAAATACAAAAGGGCTTAAACAAACGGTTTATTTTTATTCGGTTAGGACCCGGCAAATTTTGTAAATTATCCGGATCTGGTCTGGAAGAGTAGATTAGGTCAACTTGCAAAGATAACAAGAAGTAAAGAACTAAGATGGTGCTTAACTGAATCTGAGTCATGGTTTTCTAGTTTTAAAGATATACCTTAAAAACAGTTTGAGCTCTCGGTCTGCATCAGTGAAAAGCACTCGGCGATATGATCAATTTGATATATTGGAATGTGAAATCGGTCAAAATTGCGAAATTATCGCATTTCAAAGACTGTCACTTAAGCAAAACCAAAATTCGTCCAGTTCCACAATTCAAACTTCACTGCCAATCTACTGACAGTGTTCAGGGATAGGGGAGGGAAATTTGAATGTAGTGTACTTGAAGTTCGTTGGTGGTGGTGGTTGTTGTTGTTTTGCAAATCTCATGACTCTTCCCTGAAAATTTGCAAGTTTGAATTGTGCAACTTGGAAATTCGAATTTTTCAAGGATTAATTGTGAGTAACGAGCCAAGTTCAAGTACACGTTGCATACTAGGCTGTGCTCGAATTTTTCGAGTTCCAAATCCCTATTGAATATAATTTTGGGCTCGCTAACTCGGCTTTAGTGGGACCACTATTACATTTAACTAGAAGCCTAGTATGTGGGTTACTGCTGTTGAACTGATTTTGTCGTAGCTTTGTTTACAGTTTATTACATAGGTTCTTATGTTAGTGTTACATTTGTTACACCTAATTATGCAACCCAGGACATAGCAAAAGTGAGGTAGCATGCGTTTCCGCAATGAAAATTCTGCATCCCAGCACATGGTAAAATGTTCTGGTTAAAATTCCAAACTATTTGTTGCCCAAACCAACGAAAGATAAGTCGCTCACATCAAGGAGCAGAGGCACACTCTCAATATCGCTTGCTTGTCCGCTTCTTCTGCTTCCATCCATAACCTATTATAATGTAGATTAATTAACACCTGGTGTATTAGTACATTAGGCTCTACTGAACCGATAATAACCGAATGTTTCCTGAATCCGCAGCCACACCAATCCTCCATAGTTAAACAGGGAAACCAGACTTCTCATGAATAATAAAAATGGATGTGACAAGCGACTGCGTGCTTTACCCACACCAAGTAATTCTGCTGCATTCAAGGCCGCTCTCAATGAAGCCGTTCGTGTATGTCAACAGAGCCCAAAAAAAACTGCTCCCACTAACGGATGAACCTGATGAGAGAACTTCCATGATGATATCATCACCACCACCGATTCTTTCAACCGGGATTTTGCTTCCAACTTTAAACTTGCTACAGTATAATCATAGGATCGTGAGCCTTCGTACGTCAAAGCATTAGCCCAAAACTTGTACTTACCGCATATAAACTATCCTCCGCTTGTAATATAGTTTTTGGTGGAGCTGTAACTAAATAAAAGAATATCTTTGTACTCCACTGACTATAAACTTGGAACAATGGCCACACAACACAAATAACTTACATAAATGGAAATCTCTTGCATTTTCAGAAATATATTTGCTTATGAAAGCCATCACGTCGCCCACTAGAAAAAAATGTAAAATATAGGCCAAAGTTGTATTTTAAAACTACTAATTACATTCCTTAATTAATTATTTATCAGAACAATTAGACCAGCGGAAAACCATGTAGAAAAAACAACCACAATAAATCCAAAAGACACCTGAAGAAAAGAGACGTCGTGACCACAAGATCGTGTCGCTCAAATATTAGCACACCACGAACCGTTTTCCATGTGACGAACATTGAAACTGCATATTTTCTCCATCAACAAGGACAAGTAAGAATTTGATTCAAAGTGAAAAACCTCACAGTTGTTTCAACAGATTTGCGGATGTAAAATTTCAGGTAAATGAACTGTGTAGTCCTCTATTAACAAAATCTCTTAATGGTGTGCATTTGCCCAGGATGCACAGATACTCCCTTTTTGTCAATCTGGTAACGATACCGATCCTGGATAAGTACCGATAGTCTGATACGATACTGAATTTTTTTTTTTTTTGGTCAACAATGAAAACGGTCAATTTATTGGCAAAATAGGAATAAACAAAAATGCGTGCTTATTGGTACTACTAACCAATCCATTCCAATACGTGGTTGGCGTAGCCTTGGTATTTATTCTCCATCTCGTACTCACCGACCACTGCTGCTCTGAATAGCAGGGTATGACTTGCACGAACGAGCTATCCATCCCGCAAACTACCGGTAACCGGTGATTACAGTGGCTGAATTAAGACTTCTTAAAAATTGAAATTACACTTAGGCCACAATCTAGACTTCACAACAGTCCTATTCTTTTAAATTTTCTAAGAGTAAGCCTCTCTTCTTCAGAAAATTTTCTGAAGAAGTAGTGAGACTTACACTTCGAAAATTTAGAAGAATAGGACTGTTGTGAAGTCCGAATTGTGGCGTAAATACAATATTTTCAATTTTTTTTTATTTCTTGGAGCCTTATGGTAGCTAAAGCATATTAAACCTTGTGTAGATGAACCAGCTCAATTTTTAACCTTCTTAGCGCAGAAGGCGAAATTGAGGATCCACACCAGTGAAGATGGTATTGGGTTAAATTCAGAATGATACAAATTGGCCAGATCATTCAAACTGCCAAAAATGCCTGGCAGTGACACCTCCTCTCAGGCAGTGACTTTGCCAGGGCTCACTTCCAGTTGCCTGTCAAAAAATTGTCTGTTAAAAATGCAAAACTGTCACTCTTAACTACATATTAGACATTACCTGTTTTATAGCAGTTTCCCCCCGTTTGAGTATTATTCCCCTAGAAGTTTGAGAGTTGTCTTCACATTGATCTTGGAAATTAATCATTACGCTCACTTTCAAAAACAGGATACTGTCATTAACTTGCAAATTTTCGATTGTATTTCAACTATCTTCATCAGGCAGGGTCAAAAAAATTGAGTCTTCTGGTTACATTTTCGTCTGCTTGTTTTTTCGTCTGCACACGAAAATGTAACCAGAAGACTCAATTTTCTTGATTTGCCTGATGAAGATTGTTGAAATACAATCGAAAATTTGCAAGATACTGACAGTATCCTGTTTTTGAAAGTGAGCGTAATGAGTAATTTCCAAGATCGAAGTGAATCAACAGCGTTTCAAAGTAATTCAAGTAAGCCTAACAGTTTATTTTGTGAGAGTTGTCTTCCCTGACGGGTCGTACGGTACTGCGCATGCGCGGGCTTGGGCCAGCTTATATAAGCTCCAGCGCAGCGTCCTGTCGGCATTATTTCTCCACATTCCAGAACCTAGCTCATGGAGGGGAGGCTTGGGCGGGAATTTAGGTAATGTATATTTTCGGATTGGCAATAAAAACTAAAATTAAGCAGGTTCGGGCCCTGCTCTTAGTCTTTTTATAGCCGACGAAAATATACAATACCTGTTTTATAGCAGACTTTGTCACCTGGTGGAGGGCTAGGTTCAAGTCTCCCGCTGTACGAGCCGGCGCCCTAAAGAAATTTTAATTCCTGATGAAGACACACCTGTTCCCCCAACCAATTTCACCGTGCCGATCAAGTCGGAAAGATAGCGAGACTCAAGGAGGAGCAAGCTTGGGTTGTAAGAGGTGAGATTGGGAAATGTGGGTTGCTCTAAGTTATTGTAATGGTTGTATACCGCATGCAGGGGTCTTAA
The DNA here is from genome assembly GCA_023313725.1 of Lithobius niger. Lineage (NCBI taxonomy): Eukaryota > Metazoa > Arthropoda > Chilopoda > Lithobiomorpha > Lithobiidae > Lithobius > Lithobius niger. The sequence goes on from JAHWFP010007625.1 coordinate 76,007, forward strand.
CATCAAAGGTACAAGGTAAGTAATCAGACTCACATATCGAAACAGCTTACATTGTGGGAAGAAAGATGACTTGAAGATGTTTCCATGATGATGAACATGACACCAGGAACAGAACGTTGGGTACTTGAAGAAGTGAAGGAACGGAATGAAGGCTTTTGGCCGTGTAGGGCCCAGAACGTAGATGAAAGGCAAAGTCTTTGTAAGTGCATGTTGGAACATTTGATGCATGCCGTATGTAGCTTTATGTCGTTCCTCATCTTAGTTGCAGTTTTTTTTTTTTATGTGCAATGGGGATTAACGGAATGGTCAGGAAAGTAAGTAGAGAGGAACGAATAGATGTGAAGCGAGGGGCAATCTCCACCGTCCTCTGATGCAGGAAAGGACTGTCGAAGGGAACGCCTCGCTGCCCAAAGGGAACGTAGAAATGTGAGTTGTTATAGGGGCAGGAACGTGAAAGTTTTTATGGGATCATTCTGAATCCAAGGGCTACCCCTTTCGCCTTGGCACGATATGGGGAACAAGGTAGGTCCCCGGAAGCAGTCGGCGTGTGTGGGTTTATCCCGTAGAAAACTGGCACGAACGATGGGGCATTGTCAAATTGCCACACAGAGTATTTGTTATGTGGGAAAGAAGCGGAGATTAGGTAGTCTCTCGCAAGAGTGAGACAGGGAAACGTACAGCCGAAACGGAAGGAGGTGTGCCTTGAATGTCAAGCGTGGTAGTAGTGTCCGCAGAATTGGCCGTGGCAAATGTAGTGCAGGCTGGACTGAGAAGCCTAGGAACAGATGTGAAGCAGTCGAAGATTCGATGGTCCCTTGATCATGAAGCACTGTTGTGGCGGATGGTGATGTAGGAACGATTGGTGAACGCTCGTCCGGTTGGTTGGCAACGGTAGGACTAGTATCAGGTTTCGTGGTCTTTGTAGCAATTATGTGTAGAACGACCAAAGGCGACGACGAACGTCGAGCAGTGGATGATGGATAGTGTAATGGAGATGGCAAGGTGAAGGTGCTGCTTCGTGTAACTCACGAACGGACGGAGAACGCTGTGGTATTGCCGAGGCCCGGCATCCGGGAGAAGGAACAACCGATGCTGTAGGTACGTTATGAGGATGGCGTGTCCGGGAACGGGCACAATAGTACGCCCGCCATGGTGGTGACGATGGAATTGGGTAGAGCAACGAACTATGAGTTCTTAGCAGAATTAACCCTCATTGAGTAATATCGTCGGTTGAGGATTTCTAGTTTGTTGGTTCAGGCTTCATTTGATTCTCGTAGGATGCATTTTAGGCACATAACGTATTGGCGGATTTGGTTGCCTGTCTGAAGGAAGGAAGTTCGGTCAAGGCGGAACGTAGAGCTGCATATTCCACGGCAAATTCCTCAGCAAAGGTGAGAACGAAGTTTACGTTGAAATTCAGATCTTCAGCTTCCATGGCGGAATATGACGAGTCCAGGAGGAGGCTCAGTTTCTTGTAACATTGTGTCGGAACGTGGAAGCGGAACTGGCGATGCAGGGCGTTTGGAAAGGATAGTCACGCTGGTGGTGGAACTGGGCGGAGAAGTTTTCTTCTTCATTTTATCCGGAACGGTAGCTGAGCCATGGCGCATGGGTGGAGCAAGAGGAACGCGAGCCGTCTTTATTCGCACTGACTTAGGAGTAGGAACGCTAGATTTTAGAGTATGCACACCAGAAGTCCCGGCTATTGCTGGAATGGTGTCTGTTGATGGAAGCCTCGGGTTTTTTAGGAAACGAGGATGTGGAACGAGAGAGACGCTGCTCGTTTCGAAGTCTCTGTCTTTGGAATGACAGTGGTCGGCGAGGAACATTGTTTTGGTGCGTCCGCTTGAGGAACGGGGGCAGCTCTTAGGCGGTGCGCACGTTCCGCACGTTGCTTTGAAAGGCGCTGGTTTTTCCTAATGATAGTCCATGTAGTGGGAGAGAGAGAGATGCAGATACAAAACTTTTTCGTGAGGCCGCCACAGGACCTATAGAACTGGCAACTTGGGTGGGGATCGAGATGTTGCTTCTTGCTGGTCCCCGTGAATCCCGGACATTTACATGGTGGTGGTGAAGGAGCATTCGGTGTCAAAACTGGTTGGGGAACAGAACGTTCCTCTTGGTTGTGAATTGATCCATCGGAAGACGAGGATTCGCCCATGGCTCTCAAGTGGCTGACGGTGAGTGACAGTTGCTTGGGCGCGGGAAGTTTGAATTCGGAGGGAGCGGCAGGCCTGCAGCTGGTGGCACCGCACGGAATGTAGACTCTAGTCAGGGAAAACGCAAGATGTGGTGCAAAAAGGGATTGCTATATAGGTCGTTCCACAAGGGAACGTGGTAAGTGGGACGTGAAGTCCTCACGATGAAGGCTTGCGGTAGTTGTAATCAGAGGCGGTTGTGGACAGGGGAAAATGTCATGGGGACCTGTCCCTTGTTTATCATCAGTATTTCTTGCCTTCCCTTCTTCTTTTCCTTTTTTTTTTTGGGGGGGGGGGGGAGAATGATCTGGCATGATGGATCAAAGTCTGGTAGGAACAGGGTGGTCCTGCAACTGTGTCACGGGAGCGGTGCGGTTTGTCAGGAACGATGCTTCGTAGTTATCGAAAGTGCACGTCTCTTCTTTACGCCGGATTCAGGGTACCCTTGTTGATACGATGGTGAAGTGGGACGGGAAGGTAGGAACTTGTTATTCACAAGCTTCAGTCTGTCTTGCCGGGTTGGTTGCGGGGAACACGGCGTGGGATGGAGAGAACGGAACTGTTGGAGGAGTGGTGGCATCCGTGCTTGATGGATGAGGAGATCGTTCTGGTGTTGGTGGAGCAGGGATAGTACTAGCCGAAGATGTGGGACGACAAAGAACGAGAGGAGTGATACCCGGAATGGCAACGGAACGGGAACATAGGACTGGAGGGGATCCAGGTGATAAAGCTAGAAAGTCCGGGGACGTAGAGCCTAGGACTATATAGTGTACATCATAAGGGAGTTCTTCGTCACATATGAGATCGATGTAGACAGCCTTGGGAGATGAGGAACCAGGATCCAAATTGTGAGATGGTACGTCGGGATGAGTCAGGGACGCAAAAGGAGCGGTTGAAGGTCGGGAACGGGTACGGCAGACGCAGAGATGTCGGAGGAACGAAGACCGGTGAAGAAGCACCACTCGTTCCTAGAGGGACGGAAGTGATTGGTGACAAAAGAATGGGTGTGGGATATGCAGATGGAACTGGAACGTAAGGAACCGCGGCTGAACCAAACCTCCGAAAGGCTCCTCTATGGTTTTCAGCCGGGAAATGAGAAAGGAGAGCAGCAAAAACTGCGGACGGTGGTTGACGGGGTTGCCTGTAGAGGAAGGAACGGGTCACAGCAATGCGACCAGAACATTGAGCTGGCGCCTGTGAGATGTATGGTTGACGGGGAATCGTAGGTTCAATTATGTGCTGTGCCAAACGTCCCATGCAGGCTTGGCTTTGTGCGTCGAAGTTGGTGTGGGCAAGGGTGGCTTGAAATCTTGGGTGGACAATGCAACAGGCCCAAAGCTTAGCGGAACGGTGAGGGATTCCAGAGGAACAGTAAGTAGATGTGACGAACCTGGGATGGGCAAAGAAAGATTGTCCTTGGATGAGGAGAATGGTAGGTCTTGTAATGGCGGCGAGGAACCGGCAGGAGGCAGAACGGGTGCGTGCAGAATGGGAACGCAGGATCCGAGATGGAGCGTAGCACTGTGTCAGAGAACCTAGAAGGGGAGCTGAAGATGGGAGGTACTCCAGAGGAACGTCCTCAGAACAAGATGAACCCGGAACGGGTAAAGAAGAGCTGTCCATGACAGGTGGATTGTCCATAGTTTCGAGGCACCAGTGAGGAGCAGAACGGCCGCTAAGGAGGTAGGAACGGAAGTATCCCCCATCTGCGGAACAGCAATATGCGGAGTGGGAACGTGGAACGCTGGGAGCGGAACGTCGAATGGGAATGCTCTAAAGAACGACCACGCATGGTGATCGCGCTAGGAGAAATGATGCCGGCAGGAGGCTGCGCTTGAGCTTATATAAGCTGGCCCAAGCCTGCGCATGCGCAGTACTGTACGAACCCGGCAGGGAAGACAACTATCAAACTTCTAGGGGAATTATGCTCAAAAGGAGGGAAACTGCTATAAAACAGGTAATGTTTATTTTCGTCGGCTATAAAAAGTGTATTTTTTAGTGAGTCACAAAAAAGTGTGTCACAAAAAATTAGATTTGTCGGATTTTGTCTGATGACGTTAATTTGGCCTGCTATCGTATATATAGTCACAGACACAGTCCCAGTATACTCTAGTCCAAGCAAAACAAAAGCTGGGGAAGTAACAAATTCATTCCAAAGTAAATGTAAACGATTGAAGAGTGACAAATATCTGGGCAATCATAGTACCGTACATAACCTACTAGACACCCAGGTGGAGCAAACGCCCACCCCTTAAAATGCTCCAACTTCACAAACATGAAACAGTGGAATTATATACAAGACAATATGGTAATTTTTATCGTATATTACACGAAATGTGTAACAGGTTGATTTATAACCTCCGCAAATCTACTGTATATGCCATGGCCGTTTAACATGCAATTTTTGGTAGCCAATGTAAGCTGTTTGTTGCCAAGTGCAGCCTCCATATTCCTTCTAGAACTCTTACTTTCGATTTGGTTTTGGTGAAACAGATCGTATCAAAAACCAAAACTGGTCAAAGGAGTGATATAAACACACGAAAACACTCGCCAAGTTAATCGCGCCGCTTAATAGTTTGAAGGTTAAATGAAAACCAGAACATTCGGCTTTCAGCAGCAATGTTATACTTTTCATTCAACATCCAAAGTATTATTCGGTGCGATTAAGTTGAAGAATGTTTTGGTGTGTTGATATCACTCCTTTGAAGGGCCGAACCATTCGGAACTTGGCGGCCCCTTTTACCAGTTTTGGTTTTTGATACTATTAGACTCAACTCCACTAACGTGCAGATATGTAATAAAGTGCCACGTCAATAAGAAATTGGTTTTCAACACTTTGCTAGTACCTTTTGCCTAGCGGCTGAACCATTCTCAACTTAGTTACTTCTTTACAGGTTTTTGGTTTGGTTTTAATTTTGTTATAATTTATTTTATTTAGTTAGTTTTGGTGTGGTGATATCAATCCTTTGAAGGGCTGAACCACTCTCAACTCGGTGGCCTCTTTGACAGTTTTTGGCTATGTTTTTTTCCTTTGGTTTTACAGTTTGTTTATTTTTCGCGAGTTGGACGCGAATACAATTTCTTTGGCAACATTGTTTAGATTTATCGTGATACACTAGTGTGTGGTTAGGCACGCACGTCAGTATACATGTTATCATTGTTCCAACTTTGGCGTCCAATGAGAGACGATACCGACAATACTAACAATGGTTATAACAATATTTTCGTACTTATGCGCCATCCCCGTTACACCCCCAGGCTTCGAACCAAAAAAGGTACGCAGTTCGTATTGTACTGCACCCATTCGTCTAATTTTATAGCTGGAAGCCTACCCGTTATTACTTTTCCCCAAGTACCTGAAATGTGCCAAACTATGCTTCAGGATATAAGACATGTGATGCTATGGCGTCGCGCTACAACGCTTTACAACCTCGACAACTGAATTGATGTGATGTTTGTTGCCTAACTTGGCGCGACACACTAGCGTGTATCTAGATTATATTTTTAAATGCTGTACCTGAATCAGAGTGAAAGATCAAGATCGATGCTGCAGGCAGCAAAAAGGCTTGTAAACAATAATTTTTATGGAATCTGGGGCTTTAAAAATAGTTTTCATCATTCAGCTGCCCGGCAAAGTTGTATCATTATAACTGGGGCACATTTTAATATCGGGACTATAAAGTTCAATTTTAAGTGGTTCAGTAGTATAAATTGTTATAATCTGGAATTAACACATGCTATTTGTACTTGAATCAAGCTGCTCTCACCCATAGAGATCTCTAGACAGGCTGTTTCGCCCTTGTTTGGGCTTGTCAGTAGAGAATACTCTGTGGATGAAAGCAAAGGCATCTTGATAAAGGTAACAAGGCTTCAGAAGGCTAACAAGCTGCGGGTGCCTAACAGTCCATAGAATGGAGCCCATGTAAGCAGTATTTCTGTGTTTCAGCTTGCTAAAGCCAGTCCAGTTTTGTGTTTGCTATTTTCACCTTTCTTACAGATTAGCAATGCTGATAATGGTTTAACGCCACTCTATAAACTAGTAATGTAATACAATATTGTTGTTCTTCATAACGAGAAAATTTATAATGAAATGCATACAGGCATATAGGTTGCCAAGACTTTTACGTTCTTTGGAGGCAACAGCTTACGGCTGTGCAATAAAAAAAGGTAGATTTTTTTATCATCGTTTTGACGGAAATATATGCTTTTACTCTGTTTATAGTATTTTAACGACATTTCTTTATAATGAGCAAATAATTCCTTCACAATTTCGTTATTAAAAGGTTTCAATGTAAGCGGTAACATTATAAAGAAGTTTAACGATGCTAAACTGTACCAGAAATGTGCTTTAAAATAAAGACTGGTAGAAACTCGAAATTTAAGAGCGGCTTACTCAGGGTGGCGTTCAAAAGCTCGTGATGAAATTCCCAGACTTTTTCAAGTTTTCCAGACCAATGCTGACACTTTTCCCTGATATTTTTTTGGTCGTAAGAAAGTGCAATACAGAACTAAAAAAGATGTTGTTCACATTTAAAGGGCAATTACATCCATTTTAACATGCATGTTTGACTTTTGGATTCCTTACACAATAACTAAACACAATAATTGCGGTAAGAATACGTTACTTACATCCGATATAACAATTTAATTACTGCATCACCAAAACACGACAGGGAGATCGCCAATTTTTGCTGGAACACTCAGAAATTAATGCCGACAGATGTCACTTTTCGATTTCGACTCGCAACCGATTGAGATAGCTGTATTACTGTGAGGAGCTCAAGCATCTGGCGGCCTTAGCTGGCCGGCAGTGTAGTGGCCAGCTAAGGCCGTCAGACGCTTGAGCTCCTCACAGTCAATACAGCTATCTCAATCGGCTGCGAGTCGAAATCGAAGGGATCCATCTGTCGGCATTAATTTCTACGCGTTCCAGCAAAACAATGGCGACCTCCGTGTCGTGTTTTGGTGATGCAATAATTAAATTGTTATATCGGACGTACGTAACACATTCTTACCGCAATTCTTGTGTTTAGTTATTGTGTAAGTGATCCAAAAGTCAAACGTGCATGTCAAAATGGATGTAATTGCCCTTTAACTCAAATACCAATAACTATATCGCATTGCTTTGCTAAATCAAAAATTACACTGCCCTAACTGTTATTGGTAAAGAGTAGAAAAAGGCCACAATATGAACAAAACTAGAAACACACTTAGGGCCCACATTACTTAGGCCTAAGGAGTTTTCACTTTATCAGAAATGAAACAAAAAGGACATGAAGTTTGAACTGAAATAACGTGAAAAGTTTTAGAAGTAAAAAATTAATCTGAATCATGTATTATTTATAGGTGAAAGAGATATTCAAATTCCCCGAATTTTCCCTGAATTTTACAGACTTGATAAATTCCCTGAATTTTCCCGGTTTTCCAGGTAGATTGCCACCCTGATACTTTAATATTGATTGGCGGTAGCCTTTACCAGTTTCCGAGGATTTGAAAGTGCCTTGCACTACCAGACGCTCCGGAAAGAGAATTCGAATTATCGTCTCTTTGTACTTCGACAACTTGGCCATTTGTTCCGCTTCCTTAATAGCACGAGTCTGCAAAGGCATATCTTCCAGTGCTTTTCTACAAATGAACGCCAAACAGAATAAGTTAAATCTATAAATGCACACTCAACATGACAACAGGTTTTCATGAATCTCCACTACCTTCTGCGTTGCAAATCAGCCATCAGATA
>JAHWFP010007626.1:0-13607 GCA_023313725.1 Lithobius niger
TCACCAAATTAACTTTAATGTCGCCAAGGAAAAAACTCCTTCAATCTAGTGAATCTTTTCATCTGTCCATAGCACAATTTTCTTATGCGGTACGTTCACATGGCCTTGTAGTTTTGCATAGGTTCCAAAACTTTATGATAAAGAAATTTCTATAACATTATCATTTTACCTCATAACTTCTGAACAGTATGGTCAAGAAGCTTGAGATTTGGACCATTGAAAAGCAGGGAGAAAAACCTTTAAAGTGATGTATTGAAACATACAATTCGCAAGATATTGTGAGATCGAGTTTTAAATGATCTAATATCTTAACTTGGTGAAGATGAGTGTTAATCAAGTTGGAAAAAAAGTCTCGGAAAATATTGAAACATTAAAATCTGCCAACAAGAAATTAAAATACTTTCAGTTCATTTTGGCTTTGTTCATCACCAATCCAGCCACCGGATTGGCCTTTAAGAAAAATAATTGCCAACCTGTTCAAACTAAGCTAGTCCGAATCATACCGAAAAGAAATTGTGTGATAACCTAGTTCAGGCCCCCCCCCCTTTTTTTTAGGTAATTTCACAATTTCTGATCTTAACAGCATTTTTTTGGGGAGGAGGGCCATAGCATTGCCAGGGCTATTAATAGGCGATTTACAGTATTACGCTATTTGTTCGTATTCGGCAGGTTACCTCGTAATCATGAACAGGGAAACGAGTTCTTCGCTTATTGGTGTGTTGTTCTTCGTCAACACACTTCTGTACGCGGTGTAATACTCTCTGCCTGTTTCATCTGGAAGGAACTTGCTGTCAACACGAACTGTACAAACAATTCATCTGCAGTAATCTGCAGAGTTATGTTTGTGACGCGTCTCTTCTAACGCTTCTTTTCAAATTCTAACCAACTGTCTTCGACTTCGTCCTATCTCACCAAGTTTTTATTATCAAGGGCAACTAGCAGTGTTCTTCTACAAGCTGTCTTACCTTCTTTGTATTTGGTTTTATTAGCAGCTAAAGCATTTACGGTGGAGCAGTTATGGTTCCATCCAAGTAGCCTAAATTTCCAGTTGGGGTAGTTGTCTTTTATGGTTTTCTTTTTCTGATTAGTGCGTTTTGTACCGTAAATCGTGGATTAAACGCCCATGGGCTTATGTAGTTAATTTGGCAAAATTAGGGGGGTGGGCTTTAAATCAAGCATTATCAATTTTCTAACCTTTCAGGACATCTATTACAGAAAATTCGAAGCTTTTGAACGATCTCTGAAAGACCAATTTTTACATCCTTTTAATTGCTGTGAAGAAGGGAGGAGGCTTAGGTGAGAGACGCCTTGTGCAGGTGCTAGGAGCTAAAGGAAGAGTTCACTATTACTACAGGGAAGGAGAAGGGGCCAGTAAACATAGCAAGCTGTCTTTATTCACATCATATAACTTTTAGGAAATTTTTCATAAAAAAATGACAGTTTGAGCGGTGGGCATTAACTCCACTATTTCATTATTTTGATTTTACAGCATTTTAGGGGGTGGGCTTTAGCTTCAACTGGGCTTTTAATACACGTTTTACTGTATTTCACGAGGTAGGTCTAATCTTTAATGCTGACTGTGTGTTGTGTTAATCCTTTACCTAATTTATTGTTTACATGCTAAATAATTTCTTTGTTTTTAGGTCTCGTTTCATTTTAGGACACAGAAGATTGATGAAGATGAAACCGTTTTGGATGACAGCAGAAAGCTGGGAAAACCCATGGAGCTGATTCTTGGCAAAAAATTCAAGCTTGAAGTTTGGGAAAAATGCATCAAAACAATGTGCTTAGGCGAAGTAGCAGTTTTTACAGTTGACAAGTCAGTGAGTTGGAGAGGATTTTTTTAGTTACTAAATACGTGCAGTGCAATATATGTAGATATGGGCTGTAGAACTTTGCATCGTGATCATTTACCTTGCATCGTGATCATTTACCATGTCTCTTCAAATGAGCACCATGGTGTGTATTTTCATGGCTTACAAGACCTGTAGCACCTTTTTTAGGCCTAACTACCATTATTGCATGCAACATACATGTTGGCTAAAATTAATTTATGAAAAAGTGAACATTTCAAATACATGCCCTTCAGTTGCTCGAACTTTGGCTTACTTGCTTGCTATAATGCGTTTTTATTTTTGGACTAAATCAAATTTTCCATGGTATTTATGTCGTATCAACAACTGGTGAAATAGACAGCAAAGTTAAGAATGGTTCGGTCCGTCAAAGAAATGATATCAGCAGACCAAAACATTCTCCAAGTTAATCGCACCTACTAATGATTGGAAGGTTAAATGAAAACTAGAACATTGGTACAGTTCACAGTAGCATTTTTCAAGTTTTCATTTAATGTCCAAAGTATTATTCGGTGTAATTAACTTGGCAAATGGTTTGGTCTGTTGATATCACTTCTTTGGAAGGCCGAACCATTTTAACTTTGCGATCTCATTCACAAGTTTTTGGTTTTTGATATGCTACCACTTTTGTTTTACCAAATTCTTATCTAGGTTTTTTGCTATTTTTGTGGGCTGTTAAGTAAAACGACAAGTAAACTTCTTATGATTTTATTAGCATAAAGTGTAATTTTTGTGTTGGTAGTGGTTACTGTGTGCAGTATTGGGCTGCACATTTGTAGAGGAGGAGTTTGTACACATGTTAAGATTCATATTCGTCCTAACACTCTTAACGTCCTCTTTTTTTTCAACGTAATTGTCAAGCAAATTATAAACTATTGTCATAACATTCGTCTTTAGGGTATTATAGCACTAGCTTGTTGCACTTGTTCAGTCCTTAACGTCTTCTTTCTTTTTCAACGTAATTGTCGAACAAATTATAAAGTGTCCTAACATTCGCGTGTTTCGTAACATCACTTGTTTCACTCCTTAAACTTCCTTTTTCTTACTTACACGCTTATGCGAAGTGCAGAGCCATAACTTATCACACTTGGTTTTTTCCAACGTAATTGTGTATCTAGATTTAGCACAACACAGTAGCATGTGTCTAGTTACCCACGTCAGTCCATACGTTGTCTTCGTCATAACTTTGGCCATACAGTGAGAGACGATGCTGACGATTCTAACAATGGTTATAACAATGCTTTCTTACTTATGCGTCCTGCCATGCCATTCCCGTTACACCCCCAGACTGCAAACCAGAAAAGGTTTGCATCCCACTTTCTTCTAGGTCTCTTCCCCGCCTATCTCTCTCCCCTCTCCTCTGACCCTCCCGGTCTATATCTCTCTCCCCTCTCTCCTCTTTCTCCCTCTCCTGTCACTCCCACCCCCTCTCTCTCCCTCTCCTCTTATTTCCCTCTCTCTGCGGCTCTCTGTGGTCTCTCCCCCCCCATTTCTCTAAGTCCAAGTTCATAGCTGGAAGCCTTCCTTGTGTGTTGGTCTCGATGAATAACCTCCCTATGGGATTTACAGCTTTTTTATGTTGGTTTACGTTCTTTTTTTTTTTTTGCTATCGTTGCCTTTTAAAATGTTTTTGCTTGATTTCATTCTTGCGTTTAATTTGTTTTCCTTTTTTTTTATTTGCTTTTGTACTGCAGGTATATACATATTTAAATTCAGAAATCCGTATTTATTTAATAATTTAGAATAAGGCTTAAAGCCCACTTTTAGTCTTGCAAATTTTCGATAAAACTTTGTCGGCTTCTTCAGGCTCTCTTAAGGACTGAATCGAACCCTGGTTAATCTTCTACTACTTTGACTTCGTCATTTTTCAACCTTTGAATTGGCGCACGTCCGTAACTTCTGGTTTTTACAAGGCAGGCTCACAAGGCAATGTTGAAAAATGTCGAAGTCAAGGTAGTAGAAGATGTGCCAGAGTTCGACTCAGTCCTTAAAGTGGCACTATCACCGATTGAAAGCAGACGAATTCTGACAACATCTAGAGCTGTGTAGTACCATCTAGCGTTTGCTTGCACCTATTGAAGAATGCATAACGGCATTTCTTTTAACGAAACAAACAAGCCACGACATCCTTAATTATTGAGTGGAAATTTGGTTCATCCTCGTGCACCTGCGAGCAAGCTATAAAGGTTAACAATATCAATGTCGCTAGATGGCGCCACGGTATTTTCGTTCGCATTTCAATCGGTGATAGTGCAATTTTAAGAGAGCCTGAAGAAGTCAGACGAAGTTTTGTCGAAAGATTTGCAAGACTAAGGAGGGTCTTCTTTTTGAAAATAAGCTAAATTTGAGGTGAAGATTTTATTGACGATCGCAGTGAGTTTCAAAGTTATGCCAACAACGGGTTTTTTAGTGAAGTCTTAAAGCCTAATTATATGCAACATTATTTTATGTGGCGTACGGGATGAAAGTAACTGATAAAAGCGATGTAGTGTTGGAAAGCAGCTGAACTTCAGTGTTGCAAAGCAATAATGAAGGCATAGATACTAAAATAGCTTTACACTTCTAAGTTAAGCTTGCTATCGGCGGTGGCAAGACAAAGACAACAATAAAGTGACAATTTATTTTTTGCCTCTTTGTCTGGGATTCAACCCCAGAGCCGCACCTCACCAGTAAAACCGGTCGCCACTTATAATCACCTACCTACAGTCGGCAGCAGCTGCCCCGCGTTGCACCTGAGGGCGACCAAGACTGCATAGACCACAGGGAAATAAAAAAAAAAAATACAAAAGTATCCAACAAATAAATACGTAGGATAACGAACTAGTGGTTGATGACGGCAGAAAACCAACAGTGGTGCTAAATATTTTCTTAATTTTAATGTAAATTGTCCGTACATCGTGTTACAAAATTTACATGTGTACAAATTATTGTTTACACGTTGCAGATGTATACAAAATGAAACAAAAGTATAGTCTGAGTCATTCAAGTTTTTGTTGAGAAAAGGGCGCGACCTTTTTATGGATAGTATGAGGCTTGAACAATTGGGACTAACAGTAGTCACGTGCCAATAGTGACGCATGTGATGTTTACTTCACCCCTTCGACACCAAGACATGGCAGGCGACGGATGTGTTCGCATCACTAGCTAGGTAGGTTTAGTTAGGGGCTGTGCTTCTGTTAGCCAGGAGAGTAAACATCAACAACGACAACTGAAATGTTTTGGCTGGCCAGCCGGCGCGCAAAACCATGGGCTCAGAAGCGTTGCCACAGTCAGCCCGATTCTACCGGTAACATCACGGGAGGCCACTGCTTACTCTGCTACTTGGGTAATATAATAATGTGTGTCGTTAATTCTGAGCGTTTAGCCTAGACTATCCCATACATTCTTAACGTAAGGGCGATTTCCCTTCAAAGGTATGGACCGCATGTCCGTGAACTGTTTCATAGAAGAGTAAATTCGAAATTTACTGCAGAGTTTCAGCGTTTTGTTTTGGTTGCGTGTGAACGGGAGCCACCATTTTTTTCCCCTTCGTGTTTACGTTAGAATGAAGCGGGTTGATTGCGGCCGAGTTATTGAGCACCTGACTCGACTAGTGGTTATAAAACTAGTGATCCATTCTTTCAGCTAGGAACACGAGGCATTCACAAAGAGCCTCCAGGAATTTTTGAAGTGTGAAAAGAAATTTTCGATCGTCAGAAAAAACATCAGCGTGTCAGTGGGAACAAGCCCCGGCAGTTACGCAATCGCAAAACCCGTAACGAAATATGGTATAGTCAGACGGGACGAATGACATCGACAACCACGCTTTCGGTATTAAGGCTAGATGATAGAAATTATCATGCTTGGGCAACGTCAGTGTTGACTGTATTACAAAAGAAAAATCTGTGGAAGTACGTAGAGGGAACAGCAATCAAACCGACTGCTATGGACTCGCTATTTTCTAAATACGTAGAGGGATTGGGACGATGCACATTGGCCTTGATGTTAACGTTTTTGCAACATCTGCAAAATGTCTACGCTGACGTTGAGAATCCAAAGGAGCTCAGGGATGGGCTGCAAGAGAGGTTTACCAAAAAGTCAAAGTTAAAGAAATATGGCTTTCAAGCACCTATGGCACTGTAGAAAGATGAAAGAAAATTTACATGGTTACGTCAGTAGGGTAAAAGAACTAGCATAAATGGCCGAATCGATAGGTTGTGCTGGTTTGACAGACAAGTTTATCGCTCTCATAATGATACCAAATACATCTGATGAACTGTTTGCACGTACAAGGAAGAAAGCTATACACCTGATGTTGTGGAAACGTATCTGCTGGGAGATGATTAGTGTACTAGTGAGTGCAAAGACAGTGAAATTGGGGCAACAGTAAACAACAACTCGTTTATTGCAAAGACGAAAAAGTCAAGTGTCGGACGCAAACAAAAGTGTTTTGCCTGCAGCGGCGAAGGCTATTATGCTAGAGAGTGCCAATACGCTAGAAAGGCTAGCGAATCTAGAAACAGTACGTTTTTGGGAAACGGGTCATCAGCCGAGAAACTCGAAGCCAGATCGGTGTGGTCCACAATGGCATTGCAGTCCGAGCCAGACACAAGATACAGAAGTAAGCCAAAATGAAGCAAGAGGTCGAAACGTGTAATGGCACGAGAAGTGGTTCAGGTTAGGAATGAGTCGATAAGTGTTTGTTGTGTAGGCTCCAGTTTACTCCTTCCCCATGCCGTCCCTTTGCACAGGAATTGCGTACCGGACTAGGTCAGCCCTTTCACGCCGTTTCGGATGCCTTAGCCACAGCTTCTTCAAGCAGCTGATTATACGTCGTTTGGCTCTGTTGTCTAGGTGATTCTAGCTCCTGCCTCAGCCACGTCCACACACCTGCGCCACGTCCACACTCCTGCGCTATTTATAGGCGGGAGGTTTTCGTGACATAGAGTTAAATCACCGCAATACGGTACTAATTTACCACTATTGCACCTCTCTGTTTAACAGAGAAGCTGCCTTAGGGGCAGCGACTAGTGATGGCCTGCCCCAATGTTATCTCGCAGGGCCAGGCCGTCACAAACGGAATGGTCCACCGAAGATTACGAGTGTGGGGGGAAAACCTGAATTGTCGTTCATCACCGAAGCTAATAGTAGGGGAAGGTACAAAGTTGTAAAAGTGACGGTTGGCCCTACTACAGACACTTACGAAAAGTACCACATGTTTCTTGAAGATCAAGTTCAAGCTGAGATTGACTATGGAAGGAGATTGGCTTGGGAAGATGAGGTGAACTCTAAACGTTTTGGGCAGATTCGGAAAATGGCTTTCGGCTACAGTAATGATCAGGGCCTCCACATCAAAGTTAGGGGCCTGGGACTAGCTACAACAACGGGCCCCCCCTCCCCCGACTAAAATCGTCTATGTTGTAATATTCTTTGGCCACAATTGTGCTTTAACGGGCATGGTTCATTCAATAATCCGGGCTGCTTACGTTTGAAGTCTTTCCTGCCAAACAAGCTGACAGGCTTGCACTACATTCATGCGCCTGCTCCGTGCTTGTTGCCGTTGGATTGGAGTTATTGTTTGATGGGAGTATAAAAAAAAATCACACTACGCGCAAATCGAGTACATTACTCATAGTCGTCAAAACTCAAAATTGCGGAAAAAAAAATTTGTAGGTCGTGCGGGCCCCTTGAGTGGCCAGGCCTGGGCACAGTAGGTCCACCTGACCCCTCTGTTGTGGGGGCCCGGTAATGATTACAATAAGATGGTAGTTGTGGAAAACCATAACGAATCGGGGCAAAGAAGTGTGAACACTGTTTCCGAAGGACAATACGCCAAAGAAGTGGGGGAAAATGTTGAGCAGCCAAGGATAGAAGAGACTATACAAGTCACTCCGGCCACACACAGCATAGCACCAGTGCAAGAGTTGCAAGTATCGGTTACAGAAATGCAACAAGATTCGGAAAAAGTTGCAGAAGTGTGACAAGGTTCATAATACGAGCATACTCCAGCGTACGAGAACAAAGAAGAACGCTACAGTCTTTTTAAAACTCGAGTGGGTTAAGAATAGCCAGGGAGTTCTAGTTCAGATACCCAACCCACAGGGCGTACATGGATTGCTGCAGGAGTGCCTCACCTGTAGTAAGTGCACAGTTGGTGCTTCAGGACAAATAATTTTAAAGGGAGGTAAAAATGTGAGAAAAGATGCCGACATCCATTCATCAGGGACGAAGCTCAGCGAAATGACACAAGTCTGTCTCAGAAGTGAGGCAGACTATCCATTAAGTGGTGAAGTGCCCACTCGTATTTTTCAAGCCTGAACACGAGTGGGAAAATATGTTGGGACAAGGGGCGCAAACCTTTTTACGGTTCTTGCTAGGCTTGGACAATTGGGACTGGCAGTAAATCACATGTCAATAGTGACGCACATTGTGGAGTCGTCACTTGTGATCTCCACAATGGCCGCCTTCAATTTCATGTCAATATGTTAACCTTACCTAGATAACCCTTTAATTACCTAATAGGCTGACCCATTCAATGTATATAGCATTTATTATATCACATGACTTCCTGTTGTATTAATATTTAAGGAGGAGTAAACAGGAAGCCAGTTATCGTATCAGCTGTAGCGTACACTCTGGTAGTCCGTGTGTTTCCTTTACCATTGGTGCCCACACTGGGCTTAGGTGTGTCCCTGCCAAGGACATCACAGACGCCGACGAGTCCGGTACCATTGGTAATCGTTTAAATTTAAGCTTAAACTGATAGGTCTACAACCACATCTTTGCTCCACATTTGTGGTAAGTTGCAAATTTTTTTCATATTGGCAATGAAAATTAGTGCTCTGAATTCCTATCAGAGTTTAAACTTTTTCAAACAGTGTTATTTTGTCGTGGTAATGAATTGTGGTACGAAAATGATATTAGCTAAATTCAGTACCTTATCAACTAGAACCGAAGTGGACAATTAGATTTATTATGGTTAATTTTGCCTTGGCAGTTTTCTAGAGCGACGCACTGGCGTGTCCGCACAGGCAGTATTATAAACCTGAAGGCCCGAAAAATGTGCTGCTAAATTAACCCTTGTAAATTCGATTGTGCCATTGCCCATATTCGGGCTGGTGTGTACCGGTGTAAAATTTAACACCGTAGGTTTATGCTTAAACTTAGTGAAATCTGGTCAGTGCTGAAGCTTAGGCCAGAAGTGTTGTTTTCGTAAAACGTTGCAAATGGTGAATGTAGAAACTTTTTTTTTTTAAAGCCTAGTCCCTTTAAATTTAACTTGTAGGCAGTTAATTTACAAAACTAGGTAGGATATAGTCAAGCTTGATTCTGTGTTTAAATAAGTGACCGGTAGTCTTGAGTGCTCCAGTTTAAACCTTGCAAGTTAAACAGGATTGTAATTAAATTTAATTAAATTTAATTTTTTAAGGGTTATGCCAAAGACAGGTGTTGGTAGCAAACCACCTGAAACTGCTAAAAAGTAGCAGTGAAAGTGAAGCTGAAAATAATTCAGTAGTGAACGCAAGTGTTAATGAAACTAGTTCTAATGTAACTTTAAATTTTGAATCTAGTGATAGTGAAGACGACGTCATCATGGGTTCGTCAAAAACCGCTGGTTTATTTTCGGAATTCGATTGCGAGTCCGATACATGGGAGAAATACTCCAACCGAATTAGTTACTATTTTAAAGCTAAAGAAATACCATCAACGAAGCAAGTAAATTTTCTAATGGCATCTGTAGGCCAGAAAATGTTTGACAGGGTATTGAATATAATTTCACCTGATTTGCCCGACTCATTAACTTTTGACGAACTCGTTAAAAAAGTAATAGACGACATCGAGCCAGTGCCCTCCGTGGTGTCTGAGCGTGTTAAATTCTTTAGAAGGTTGCAAAAATCGGATGAGAGTATCGATGAATATTTAGCTGCACTAAAGCTAATGACGAAGTATTGTGACTTCGCTAAAATTAAAGATATTAATAGCGAAATGATTAGGGATCGCCTAATTGGGGGATCCAATCTGAAGTCATTCAACGCGAGTTGTTGAAGCAGACTCTGGATTTAAAGGCTACAACATCCTTAGCGATTCAGACAACGACTATCTTGTGCTGAAAAACCATACTCTTGGACTGAGTCAGGCTGCGGACCAGATTTCAATTCCCCAACAAACCAACAAAATAGTAGTAGTAGTTAATTCTATGAAAATCCATAAATGGAAAATGCCAGTCTGCCTAAATGGTGTCAAACTAGAAATGGAACTTGATTCCGGGGCAGACGCATCCATTATCCCTATTGAGTGGCATCAAAAATATTTTGCGGACTGTCCTTTAAAACTCAGTCCGTACTCGGTACACTCATGCACTGACGAAATTGAGAACACGATTTACACTGTAAGTCTGAAGGTTGAAGTTCAAGGTCAAATTGAACATTTGGGTGCTTTAGTTTCAAAATTATATAAACATGCATTAATGGGAAAGGATTGGCTTTTTATTTTTCGAGTTAATTTCCATCCATTTTACGACCTAAAAGTGAAACATAATAAAAGTGTAAAGAAAATTAAAACTAGCATTACACCAGTTGACACTTCTGAAATAGTGAAGGGTTTCGCGGAGCTATTTTCTGAAGGCAAGTTTAAGTTTAAAAGTTCAGGATAAGTTTAAGAATTTTAAAGTTAAAATTCATTTAAAACCTGATGCCAAGCCTGTGTACTGTCGTGTTAGGCCAGTTCCGTTAGCACTCAAAGAAAAGGTTGACCAAGAAATTCGTAGATTGGTTGGCCTTGGAATTCTAGAGCCTCTGGAAACCTTTCAGTGGTCTACGCCGATCGTCATAGTTCACAAACCGGATGGCCAAATCCGGGTGATAGGTGATTATAAGACCACTGTGAACCCTCAACTGGAAGTCGACCACTATCCGGTTCCCACGGCCGCAGAATAATTTAGTGAATTAGCAGGAAGTGACACATTTTCCCTTATCGATCTTAAGGATGCATTTTTTGCAAATTGAACTCGATAAAGAGTCACAAGAAGCTGTAACAATAAATACACCCCTGGGTTTGTTTAGATGGCTTCGCGTACCCCTGGGCCTAGCGTCCAGCCCTGGAATTTTCCAGAGGGTAATGACTCAAGTCACCAGTTAAATCCCTAAATGTCTCCCGTTTTACGATGACATCCTGGTGAGCGGGAAGGGGGGTGAGCATGACGAATCGTTAAACAAACTGTTAAATACTTTACAAGATGCAGGAGCCAAACTTAAGATCGAGAAGTGCAAACTGTCTCGGCCTGAATTAAAATATTTAGGCCACATGAAAATGCAGAAGGCCTGCATACACTCCCTGAGGTTATCGAAGCAGTCACAAACGCTCATAACCCACCATGTATTCAAGAACTGCAGAGCTTTTTGGGTTTTGTAAATCATTACTCAAAATATCTACAAAATCTCGCTCATATTGTGTCACCAGTAACACGTTTATTAAGCCCAAGTGTGAAGTGGTTTGGGGGGGGGGGGGATGTGACCGAGCCGTGAGTAAAGTAAAAGAATTATTTCTTAAATCCAAAGTTCTGGTTCATTACGATCTGAAATTAAAGCTCAAACTCAATTGTGACGGCTCACCTTACGGGGTCGGCACGTGCCTCATGCATGTCATGAAAAACGGCGAATCGCGGCCGTTAGCTTTCGCTTCACGTAAGCTAACTCAAGCAGAAATGGGCTACTCGCATTTTGATTGGGAAGCTCTCAGCGTGGCTTGGGGAGTGAAGCGGTTTCATGAATACGTTTATGGTCAGCGATTCATACTACAGTCTGATCAAAAGGCTTTAGTTTGGATTTTTGGCCCTAAAAAAGGAATACCGCAAATGGCAGCTGCCAGGGTTCAGCGTTGGGCAGTGATGCTCAATGCTTACGACTATGAATTCGAACACATTCCCAGTAAACTTAATTTGACGGCACACGCGTTATCGCGACTTCCCCTCCCAAATAACGAGGAATTCGAAAAAGCAGAAGAGCAGTATAATATTCTCTCTTTAGAAACTGTTTCTAATCTTCCAGTTTTAAACAAGACACTCGTTCTTGAAAGCAAACGTGACAAAATTCTTTCAAAAGTATATCGTTCCGTGAATCATGGCTGGCCTGACAAATGCGAAATTCCCGATCTGTTACCGTACTTCACACGTCGCGCTGAAATCTCGGTCGAAAACGAAACCCTATATTGAGGGTATATAGTCCTGGTGCCGACGGCCTTGCAGAGATAAATCTTGAAAGATCTACACAGTGTTCACTTAGGCATAGTTAAATTGAAAAATTTAGCTAGACAAAAAGTAGGTGGCCTAAGATTGACTCTGACATTGAAAATAAAGTCAAATCATGCCAAAATTGTCAAGAGTATAAAGATACTCAAACGTCTGGCCCAAATCACACGTGAGAATATCCACTCAAGCCGAATAATCGTATGCACGCTGATTTTCTCGGCCCGATGGACAATTACATGTTTTTTATACTTGTTGACGCACATTCAAAAATTCCTTTTGTGCATAAAATGAAGACTACGACGTCCGCGCGTGACATTGACGTTTTAAACAATCATATAGCCTTATATGGTTTAATAGACAGCTTAGTTACGGACAAAGCTGCACAATTTATGTCCGCCGAATTCCAAAATTGGTTAAAATCCAATGGGATTAGGTACATGACGGGCCCAAGTTTTGCACCCTGGACCAATGGATTGGCAGAAATTTATGTTCGCAATTTCAAGAGAGTGTACAAGGCCGCGCGGCGACAGGGCCTACTATTCAAGAATGTATAAATTCCTATTTGCTATCAGCACGTGTCACTATTTCCGCTACCACGCAAGCAACACCCGGAAAATTGTACTTTAATCGAGAATTAAAGTCTCGGCTGTATTTATTGTTCCCTGACCCTATTGCAGCCGTTCGTAGTAAACAATTAATACAAGGACAGAGCACCCACCATCGTGAGTTGAAAACGTATCAAGTAGGCGATAAGGTTTGGTATCGTGACTTCAGTACTACAAATGACAGACTATGGTCAGTTGGTGTCGTATCTCAATTAGGTCGTAATCAATCCTATATTATCGTTGACACTAACGGTAATACGATTCGCAAACAGCGCGAACAGCTATGGTTACGTACCACTGAGCATGCATATCCAGAGCAGCCGCAAAAAGCACGTATTCCTACGGCGAAAAGCAGTAATTCCTCCGTGAATAATAATGAGCGACATCACGCTATTTTCAAACGCATGTCTTTTGGCGGTAAGAAACGTGAAAAGCCAAGTTCCGCTGGCGTAGTTCCTGAGCGTCGATCTCTCGGCCAATCCAGAAAGTCGATTTCTGTAGTCGAGGGCTCACATCCACCAATCCAACAGCTTGGAAAATCACCTGAGACTTTGCCTCTCAAGTCACCAGGTGGCAGGAAATCTCCAGCGAAATTACCCCTCACACACGAAATGGATGAGTCTGCAAACGTAAATAACCAATCACCCTTGGCTAGTACCAGCGCTCCTCCCGTAGGAAATTCGAAGTCAGAAAGATCACAACCTTCATCGGTTGTTACGTCACCATCAGCTTAGCAACCACCACCGAAGCTAGGTCATGCTAACAAAAAATCGAAATCGAATCCCAACAAATGTAAAGTTGTGCTGTCACCAACACAGGTCGATATTGCTGCGCAACATAGTAATACTCTAACTCGTTCAAAGAGACTGCGTAGAGCTCCTGACAAGCTCAATTTGTAGTTTTTTTGAAAAAATTACCAGTTGG
>JAHWFP010007626.1:24147-101217 GCA_023313725.1 Lithobius niger
AGGTCTAGGGTACCTTCTCTCTCCCCTCTCCCGTCCAGGGTGCACCACTGATCTTTTCCATTCTCACCTTCTCCCTTCTCTTTGCTCTTCCTTTGCATTTTAAGGTTCTGTTCTCTCTGCTACCCTTCCTTTCTTTTTCCTTTGCCATATCTTCTGTTCTGTTTTCTTCTTTCTTTTCTTTGTGCGTCTCTTTCGTTGTGTTATATTTCGCTCCGTTATTTTTCGCTCCGTTATATTACCTTCTATTCTGTCTCAGAATCAATCTTTTTTTGTGGACTTCTGTTCTGTTATCGCCTCTTGTTTTTCCATCTCTATCATTCTTATGCCTTCTCTTCTCATTTCTCTTCTCTACGTTCTCCCTGTATGTACGTACGTTCTACTCTCTTCTCGGAGTGCAGAACTTTCTCTTTTTTTAATATCCATTCTATTCAGCTGTTCCCTCATGTTTTCTGCACCTCTCTTCCATTATGTTCTATTCCTTTATTTTCTATTCTCCTGTTCTCTTCCTTTCCATTCTTTCATTACGCATCTGTTCTGTTGTGTCTTTTCTTTCCCTTCTTCTGTTTCTCTCCCCTCCTGTTCCCGCTACACCTCATCTGTCTCGTTAGCTGGCAAACTTGGCACTCTTCAGCTGCCTGCTTCTTAAAAATTGGCTAATTGGTCAGTATCTGGATTCAGTCCAGCAGGAAACTTAAATCGTTTAACATTCAACACTATGTTTTGCCTTTAATGTAATTAATGATGAGTTTTGTGAGAGTGTGCAGGTGAAGTCCAAGTGGGAATCTGGATTTGTTTATGAAGAGAATGTTATGACCTTTCACAAATTTCTGGACTGTACCTATATGATTGAATAACTCCTGATCAAAAAACTGCAAATCACTAACACTGATTTTGCACTACTAGATTTATCGCGTGCCGGGTGCGTGCTGGCCCAGGCCGCAGAGAGCCAGCTAGCCAGCATGGTTACTTGCGAGTTCACACTTAATTTGCAGCCCTCAAAATAAGCTGTTGTGTTTAGCCCTGATAGGGAGAAAGAACGTACTGTGCCTGTCATTATTATGAGTGAGGTAACAATCTTCTCAACAAGGCACGACACACTAAATTACGCTTTGGTGAAGCGGTCAAGATGGCCTAAAGAAAAACGGTCGGTGCACGCTTGCCGAGATGAATTTGGCTGTATGAAATGGTGAGTGCGTACGCCCAGCGTGAGATGAATTTAGTAGTGTGAAATCTGTATTAAGGGTGGTGGGAGTGTATTACTAATTTTTCTGAAAAATTAATCTGTTTGTGGATTTTAAACGGCTTTTTGTTGGTTTTTGCTTTAAAATAATGTCTAACTTACTCACTTTAATGCAGTGGTAAATGTGGTCTTATATTTTTTATGTAGCTGTTAACATCGTATCCATGGGTGTCAAAGACTGTGCGAAAAGCCTTAAGTAACAAAGAGGGTGGCCATGGTGACGAACATCCGCATTGTTGTGGGATGATGGCTTTTCAGGGTGAAGGCATGGGGCATTCTGATCTGGATCATTTGCTCCACAATCCACAGTCACTCAAATTTACTATAGGTAAGGAATTGCTTTTGATGTGTAGGCTGAACAGAAAATACCTGGTACATTAGTGTTCACAGTTTCCAGTTATTTACAAAGCGATAATTCTACCTTCGTCTTTGCTAAGTTCAGATACCCATTAACTAAAAGTAAGTAACAGATATACGTGAGGCAGACCCAGGTAATCAGGGATCATTTTAGTCTTGCAAGAATTAGTCTCACCCTTTAACCTTTATCACTGTGTTGATAGCAAGTTTCACCAGCAGGTTCATTAGTGGAAGTTGGCCAGTATTTTGACAGCTTGCATGGTTCAATATTTTACTATGTCTTTGACTGATGCATGTTAGTGTATACCAATGCAACTATATAAAATTGAGATCTGGTACTTTTATTTTGTTACTCTAAATTAGTTCTATGCAGGGGTGCAGGGGGTGGGGAGTTTGAGTCGTTTTTTTGGAGTAGATTATCGAGCTTCGAGTCGAGTTCGGGTTTCGAAGATGATGTAGGTTCTTATAATTACCATATGCTGAAACATTAAATCACTTTATCCTGTATCAAAAACACTACGCACGAAAGGGTTTTGTTCATCTTATGAAAACTGAAGAAGAGTGGCATAAAAAATACTTTGTTGAACACAGGCTTTTGGTTAGTGTAGGAAGGAAAGGATATGAAAGTAAGGACACATCAACACAATGGGTATTTGCAACCATGCTTTGATAAATGGTGCATCTGAAAAGCTACAAACAAATAACATAGCTAAAAGGGTAAAAAAGACTGACAACACAGTGGAATGGGATGCAGATATAGCTAAGAGCCACAGAGAGCAAACGTCTGGCAAAATGAGGTTCAGGCTGACGTTTTACTCGAACAAAAATTAACAATAAAAAAAACAAACTGAAGTAGACTATAGAGTAATTTAGTGTATACATTGCAATTTATTTATAATTACTTTTAGCATGGGTAGATAGGTCTACCCATGCTTTTAGCTACATGACGTAGTTAATAATATGTCAAAAGCATTAATTCTATAGAATAAACGCAAAGATAAGTTTTGCTGCAGTTTTTCGAAGAAGATAAAAAAAATTTTTAAACGCAACAAAACTCAAAATTTGAAAAATATGAGTTTGAATTTTTTTAGATCGAGTCGAGTTTACACAATGAAGTCAAACTCAAACTTGACTCGAAATTTCAAGTTTTGCACGCCCCTACTTCCAATCCAATTCTTTAAGGTGTATGCAATAAGAAAAGTCTGATTTACATTTATATTAAACTAGCAGAACTTAACGAAATACATCTCTGTATAAAATGCAGTGAAATTAGACAACTTGTCAATTCGTTATAAAATAACACCAAAAAAATACTGCATAAACTCACATCACGGACACAAATACTGTCCAGATAATTTTCAACATGCCGCAAGTGTCTTCATCAGACTTCTGCTGTTATTTGACTACTTTTTACATTTTGTCACTTGAGGGGCGTCACTCAAGACTCTTGAGGGGTGTTGAAAATTAGCTAGACAGTGTTTGTATCCGTGATGTGAATTTATGCAATATTTTTTGGTGTTATTTTATAACGAGTGGACTAGCAGAAATACCCAGCTTAGCTTGAGTCTGGTGGAGTAACTTCCCAGTACTAAACATTTACCCTTAAATTCCAACGAAACTACAGTCCTTAGATGCAGCGCCGGATGTTTGCTTCAATTGTAACGTTTAGTAAAAATTGATTCGGTCTCCATCCCAATCGAACTAAAGAGGGTAACATATTCTCTGGTCTGTCCTTCCCCCAATGTATTATTAGTTATTATAGCAATAGAATTCGAACGCTTATTAAAATGCTTTGGCTTCGACGTTTCGTACCGCGTACCCGAGACGTGGTAACGTAAGCATCACCATAATGTGCATTATCTGTGATGCACATGTATTTACAGATAATGTGCGCTACAGGATTGATACATTGGTTTCGTTCTATTTTTTTTCATTTCGTCCAGTTTCATTTAGCTTTAGTCCATTTTAACATTGTGGAAAGTACAGCAGACAAAAGCAGGAACAAATACGGCTGAAATGAAACCAAGGTGACGTGAAAAAAAATCCTGGCTTGACGTTATTTAAGATTTGCCCGTGAGATGCAGAAGTGGCACGTGTGGCGCCATCTAGTGGGAATTCTCTAAGCTTGCGCTCGCACTTTGTCATTTTCCTGGGACACTCTCCCTTATATACAGGATGTCAAAGAAATCTCTGCAATTGACGAGAGCCAGATTATGAGGCGTGGGTCTAAGGGTTCCTAGATCTCTGAAATCCTGAACTTGAAATGTAGTTTAACCCAATGGTGCCTGACCTCCTTTTCCCTCAAAAGGTGCAAGCACCCTGAGCACTTTCTCTACCCACCAAACAAACTCTGCACTAACTTCTTTAAAAATTGCTCAAAAATCATACATTGCATTTGGGAAGATTTTAAAAATATCACTAGAAAGACAACATCTTCAGCTATATCAGTACGTTGGTTTCAAAACTGTATCTTTATTGTAAGATAGAAAAAAAAATTAAGAAAACCGACCTACTGAAAACAAAATTGCAGTTGAGAGAAAAACTTTCTCATTCAACATCAATTTTGACCAATTTTCAATGCAGAAAGGGTATTATTTTTTACCACCAAGTTAATCAGTGAACCTTTAGACACATTTCCATCCAAACCCCAAAGCAATACATGCACAACTTTGGCCACAAATAAATAAAGAGTGCTTAGTGTACACAACTTTAATGAAACTAAGACCACTGTCTTGGATGCTTCACTGCAAACACCAACTGCTCTTGCTGACTGACTCCCTGCACAGGTAGGCCTATACTTTGCATTATTTTTTTATTTCTGAATATTTCTGAATATTACAGCAGCAGCAGTAATCATGTTATTAAAGTATTGTAGCCTAGTATACTCTTTTTTTATATGACAGGCAACAACTATAGGCCTAAAATTTGCATGCTTTGGGAAGTAGTCTGTACCAAAGGCTTTTCAGGGTTAGTAATTGGGGGGAAAAAATAAATTCACATTCCCGCAATATGTGCAGTTCCAGTGACTATTTGGCAAAAAAGATGATAATTATTAGTAAAAATAAAGGAAAACAAGGTTAATTATGTAAGCTTCTTGCTAAAATAACATTTGGTATGTAAGTTAGTACAGGTTTTTTTTTTTTTTTTGTATTTTAGGCTGTCATTTTTGTTTTGTAGCTAAATGTAGGTCTATGTGATAAAATTGTAAAACTTGCATACAAAAATATGAATACATGAACTACAAAAAAAACCTGAAACAATTTTGCAAAATAAAAAAAATAAGCCAATTTTTTGGCCTGTACACTGTCTTGTAGGCCCAGAGAAATTTTTTTCTAACCTGAAATAGAATTGCACTAACAGGTTTCCAACTGTGCCACTAATTAAAATGTAGTTTTAAATAGTAAGCCCATCATGAAGTGTTCACTGAGGAATGAAATTTATTAACCAAAATAAAAAAAATGAAAAATAAATAAATGTGTCCTACCGTCCCCCAATGGGATCCCAGCCATTGGTCCTTAGAAGAGGCAACCAGAGTTTGTGGTTTGACCACAGCATACAATAAGTAAATTTAGCTACCCACTTTTTTTGTAACATTTACTTACCCTAGGCTACAATTTTTGAAATAGCAGGCTATGAAAATGATTTTCATCCCCCTTTTTTCAAATATATAGGCCTATTTATGTTGATGGACCTGTTCCAGTTTTATATGGTTTATTTTATGTTGGTTTAACCTTTAGTTTAGGCCTGAATTTTTTTTGTTCAATTTCAGTGTATTTTGTCTAATTCAATTTAACAAGCTCTAATGTAGTAATAAGGGATTTTTGTTTATGTATGTATACCATAGTAAATGAAGTCACAAATCCATATGTTAAACACTTTACATAGTAGCATAAACATTTAGACAGCGGTGAAAGCTGTGAAATTACTAGGGCTGCACCGTTACGGGATGGGTTGCCGATATTTGTGGTACTGTATTGGTATCAAGAACTTTAGCTGAAATATCGTTTACTCTGGAACCATTCAAGATTACGACGTGCGGTTGTGGCGTTTAGCTCAGGAAATCACTGTGTATCCTCCTCACTATTTTGTAACAGTTCGTTACTAATTTTTAACATTTTTATTTTAGTAATTATTGGACTTTTGAAGAAAACTGCCCATTGATACAAAATTAAGGATTACATTTTGGATATCTGCACCAATATTGACAAAATTTTAACTGAATCAGTATCGGATCAGTAAAGTTGGTATCACTGCAGCCGTAGAAATTGCTAATAAAAAACGAATGGTGTAAAAACGGCGTACAATTTGAAATTTTTTAGTCTTAAATTTCTTGATATTTTTCTATGGACACTTGTAGATTCTTGACTACTCCACCCTTCTCTCCTTACTTTCAACTCCCTTATTCCTGTTACGAGAAAATAGTACCTCCTTCTCCCATCTACCAAAGTTCAGCTGTGCACTTAACTGAATGTCTTTTCTGCAGCAAAGCAGATTTCAGCAAATAGGGCTGAAATGACACCAACGTGAGGTGAAAAAAAAAATCCTGGTCTGACGTTATTTAAGATTTGCTCATGAGATCCAGAATGTCTTATCTGCAGCAAAGCAGATTTCCGTTCAGTGTAAGAGCGTATAACCCTGTTAAGAGTATGGCGGTAATAAAATCGTGTGCCAAATAAGATTCCATTTCTGTAGTCACTCTTTTGATTTTTTTCATTGCAGAGCTATTAAAAGTTGAGCGACCAGGTGATTACATGCAAGAAGCATGGGCTATGAGCGACGTGGCTAAATTAAACTCTGTTCCTAATCTTCGGGAAGAAGGAAACTCCTTGTACAAGAATGGTTGCTACAGTGAAGCGGCTGACAAGTATGCTGAAGCTTTAGGACGTTTGGAACATCTTGTCCTTAGGCAAGTATATTTTCCGTCTGCTCCTGATTAGGCCCTTAGTTGATACAGTAAAAAAAATCCACACTTTAATTAAGCAGCAGAGGCAACATTTTTTTGTGGTGCGTCGAACATTTTTTTTTATTACGTGTATGGCCAATAAATAAATGAGTAAATAAACGTGTTGGTCTATATCATTGTTGAGGTGTAAGGCTTAACAACAATAATTTAATTTCACCGAACCGAGCAAGCTGATACTGAACTAGTCAAACTCTGAAATGATATTTTGAAGTATGTATTGGCAATAAATTGTGACTAGACATGTTAGTCCTGCGTCTGTCTAGTAGGTTGTGGGTGGTGTTTATTTTGCTGTCTAAAGAACTGATTTTGTTGTTGCTTTGTTTTCTGATAATTATGTTGTTCTAGTGTTTATTACACATACCAGGGCATGGAGTCTGTCCTGGTATGCTTTTTTCCACAACGAAAATTATGCATCCCAGGATATGGAATGAATGTCCTGGGATGCATTTCACAATGATAATTATGCATCCCCAGGACATGCTACGAATTTACACATTGTAGCTTTTCCTGATTGATTGTAAACATCTTATGGGAACAGAATGCAGGAAATCTCAAGTTTCTTCTTGAAGAATTTGGAATTAAATGAAGCTGCATAGGGTTTCCTCTAGGTGACTTTGCACAAACCAATGAATGACGACAATGCTGTGATTGTTGCTATTTTCTGTTATTCTATACTTTTATAGCCGATTTATAATCATCACTCACGTAGTGTTAAGGCTACAAAATAAAGCAATTGTCGTACTCTCAGCTAAAAAAGAACTATGAATTTGGGGTTTGAACCATTAGAAAGCTGGCAGAAAGCTTTTAAAATAGGTATTGGAACAATAAAAAAAAAATTTTAGGCTGAAAGTTAAAAAGTTAATCTGGTCATTTTTACGAAAATGACTCGATCACCATAAAAAAAGCCGAAATCAGTTTGCATAGCCTCATCGTGATGTTTTTAAAAAATTCGGAAACTCTACTTCGAAAGTTAATCCAGTGATTTGCGTTGTTTGTAATTTTCGACAGACATTCTTCCTTCCTATTAGGTGTGGAATAACGCCGTCTGTCTTCGTCAGCTTTCTCTACTTGTTGTTATTTCCTAGTTGGCCTACATCAGATTGAATGTTGCATCTTTTTGAATTCTGCTCGTCTGACCACTGATCTTTATCACTAAGAACGGTATCGCCAATCATTGCGAGGCCACTAATCACACCATAAACTGGAAAGAGACCAACACAATGATAGTGTCAAACTCCAGCAGAGACAACCATCTGAGAGCGCTGGAATCAATTAACCGTCAAAATCCTGGAAAACCAGAAAGCAAATCTCATGAATCTCCAGCAGCCCTCCCACCCCTTTATCCACCACTTGGTTAACCCAAAACTCCAATCGCAACTACAAGAAAAATGGGGAAAAGCGCTCCACTCTCACGCCGCTCGGGACCATAAAGAATTCAAAAAAATGCTACGTTCAATCTGATGTAGGCCAAGTAGGAAAAATAACAACAAGTAGAGAAAGCTGACGAAGACAGAAGGCGTTATTCCACACCTAATAAGAAGGAAGAGTGTCTGTCGAAAATTACAAACAACACAAATCGTTGGATTAACTTTCGAAGTAGAGTTTCCGAATTTTTAAAAAATGTTTTCAGTGATTCAAAGTAGCAAACCATACAGCATCATCGTGATGTAATGAGCGGTGTTGGATGCAACATTTATTGATTTATATTTTGAAACATTTCAACTGGCTCACGAAGGTCTCATTTGAGAACTGAATAAGTCATTCAATAAGCTTTATTGGGTCTGGATATGCTCAGTGAGCACAAATAACTTTAATCGTGCTTAAGGCTAAACAAAAGCCGATTTTCGTTTGCTTCACTCACTCAATCAGCGTATCCTTTGATTCATTTCACTATTACCTAATTTACGCTTGGGTTTTTCTTTTCCAGTAAATTCTTTTCCAGTAAACTCAGTTTGCTGTTATTCCCTCTCCCCTCAACCCCTAACTAACCTACTAACTAATACAGGAAAATCACTAAGCTGACTGGCCTTTAGTGAACAAGGAATGCAGCTTCAATCTCAGTTGATCTTGATACTGTCACAACAGCTGTCCCTTGATGCCAAGAGATGGCGCCTCATGGTCCTTGCTCACTCCACGTTGCGATGATGTGCTCAGTGGTCGTACCCTCAGCTTGTTATAATGTAGATTTTTGATTTGTCTAAAAGTTACGTTTTGTGCGTTCTTCCCCCTCCCCCAAAACCCTAACGTACTAATCGAAAATAACGGCAACCGGCGACTACAGTGGTAATATTCTGACATTATAAAAGGGAAAAAAAAGACACATTACCACAAAAGTAGAACAATCTTCATAGTTCTGCTTAAATTTTCGGTGGATTAGCCGACCACCTTCATCAGAAGTCAACAAGCAAAACAACACAAACTTCCTTCACATCACGTAGCGACGGACTTAGCCTGTGATGCAGGTCACCACTGATCTTTGTAGGTCGCTGCATGTGGACACTCCACTGCTGGTTGAGTTGGGAGGCCAGGGTTGTGGGCGAACTAGCCTCTCAATCTTGTTGTACGTTGCACTAACAATATTCATCGAAGGAACTCCCGGTTTCTGAAAACGCTGCATGATGAACCTCTCCAGAGCACACAAGTGGGGTATTTGAGAGAATTAGATTAAAGTACACTGTAGTACGTAGGTTTCACTCCAAGAAATGGAATGAATGGTGTTCTTGTGGAGTAAAGTAATACAGTTATTCAAGATTTTGTTGAGAGTGTCTCCAACATGCTCCTTTACACGTCCTTGTAGTTGTCGTTTACCCATGTAGACGGCGTTACAGGACTCACATGGGACACAGTACACCACCCCTGGAATGAAATGGAGATGCGCAGGGGGGGAATAGAGTAGGTATGGAGTGGGACGGGGGAGCAGTGGGGGAAGTCCTCTTACTCCTGGTTGGATAACGGTGGATGGGGGGTACAGCACCAGCAGTGGCCTGAGGGACGGGGATTGAGAGTGGTCGGCTAATCCGCCGAAAATTTAAGTACAACTAAGCAGAATTATGAAGATTGTTCTCCTTTTGTGGAAATGTGTTTTTTTCCCCTTTACTAATGCAAGAAAAGCACCAAGCTGGCTGATCATGTTACTGTTATTATAGCTTTCCAGTGGTGCCTCGTGCTGACTCCACAATGCGACAATGTGGTCAGTTGTCGTACCGTCAGTGTACTATATTTTGCTTTGTAAAAAAATTACGTTTAGTAAGTTCCTCTCCCTCCCCTCAACCCCTTACTAACCTACTGTACACATACAGGAAAGCACCAAGCTAACACACCTTCAGTGAGCGAAGAAAGGAGCTTTTTGGCAAGAAAGCCGCTTTAATCTCAGCTGTCCTTGTTACTGCCATTGTAGCTTTTCAGTAGCGCCCGGTGCTCCTCTTCGATGCCATGAAGCGCTCAGTTGTCGTACCTTCAGCATATTATAACATAGATTACTATATCTTCCTGCAGTGCTGCTGCCCTGTATTAATAGATATCTGAAACAAAATTTTCAGTTGAGGCCATTGACAGAAATTTTAGTTACAATTTTTTTTTTGCGTTAAATCTGCAGGGAGAAACCTGGTGACGAAGAATGGAATAAATTAGATCGAATGAAAATTCCATTGCTTTTGAATTTTGCCCAATGCAAGTTATTGATGAAGGAATATTATCCAGTTATCGAACATACTTCCACTGTGCTAGAGAAAGAACCAGGCAAGTATTTACCATTTGTCTTGTATCGTTTGTTTTCTAATCATCTAATCATCGGTAGAAAATTTATACTACCTGTAAATTAAATTGCATTCAGTTCCTGAGTGCTCTTTATGACTTGAGGTTTTTTCGCACTCCTGATCCGGCCAGTGCGCAACCCCACTGCGCATGCGTCACCATGCGCAGTCCTACAAAACCAGACAGCTCGCCCCTGGCGGCCATCTCTTTTCCTCAAGCTCTCGTCGCAGACGTCGCCTGAAGAAGCTCTCCTCTCCACTTTCTTCGTTCGTCGTTCTCAGCCCGTTCGCCGTTCGCAGCCCGTTCGTCGTCCGCATGCCATTGCGTGGAACTTCGACGCCGCCTGCTGCCATTTGTTGTGCTGCCTGCCGTCCTTCAACTGCCCGTTCTTCGTTCGTCGTTCGCAGCCCGTTCGTCGTTCGCACACTTGCCTGAACTCCTACGCCACCTGCTGCGTTCGCCGTGTGGTGCCCGTCCGCCTTCAACTTCACACTCTTCGTTCGTCGTTCGCCTGTCATTAAGCCACAAGCTACGACGTCATCTCCCTCCCGTTCGTCATTCCCGTTCGTCATTCGCCTGTCATCAAGCCACAAGCTACGACGCCATTTTTCTTCTCGTTCGTCGTTCCCGTTCGTCGTTCACCTGTCATCAAGCCACAAGCTACGACACCATTTTTCTTCCCGTCCGTCGTTCGCCTGTCATTAAACCACAAGCTACGACGCCATCTTTCTTGCCGTTAACCTTTCACCGGTGTACTATGGATTCTTCACCGTCAAGTCCGTTGCCACCGGATCCCAGCATCATAGTGCTGCCGTCTCCACCTCGACCCACAGCCTTATTGACCACGCAAGATCACTCTGCTTCGCCATTACCCTGCGCCCAGAAGCCTCCATCAACCTCGGCATCTCTCGTCCCACAGCAACTTGATGTCCAACCCCTCGATTTATCATCAGCTTCGCATTCTCAGACCAGCAACAGAACCTCTGTCCACGCAGGAAATTAATCGTCTCATGAACCGGTCCATCAGGGAATTTTCCTACAAGAACAGCCCTTCTGCACCGATGGCGAAACCTCCTTTAAAGGCCACTTCATACGTCCACGAATGGATTGCATCCTCTGCCGTCGACGCTCGCAAACGGAAGCAGCCTTCTGCCCAGCCGCCTTCAAAGAAACGTCGCCCTGACATTTCCACGGCTGACCTTCAGCAACTTTTATCCAACATCTTCAACACTGAAGATGACCTCGACTCTGCTTCCACGTTGGGCCAACAACCCCCGCATCGAGTCAACTTTAAAACCGACGACGACCCAACCGCCATCCCTCTGTTTGACCTTCTCAAGGCAGTCGAAGCCATCATCCCTGATGACTACCTCTACAAACCCGACCCTTCCACCCCCAACCCGAAGAATAGGGGTCTCTCGACGGGATTCGGCTATGGCCTCCGAGACAAGAACAAACGCGAAAAAGCGAAGATTGGTTAATCCACGGCCTTACTCACAACGCTCCTTCAGATTGGAGGCTCCCTCCTAGGCAAGGGCGACCTTCTTGAACTCGACCAGGACCCACCACCTCCTCGTCAAGGACGTGAATCCTGGTTCTTCACAGCAACCGGCGACGGCACTGCCAACCCGCGCCAATTTGAAACTTACCAACAATCTGAATTTCTTTCAACCGAAGCCAAAATGGACTTTGGCACCGCCCTTTACATTCCCAGTCGCACCGAGGTCCCAACAGCCGTACTCCGTGAAAACGACAAGATACTTCGCTTAGGCCTTCGCGTCAACTCCCAAGCCGACGTCCTCGCCACGGCTGTCAACACACTTTGTGAGAGACTCCCTCGTGAGACCAGTCAAAAGAACGTCAAGTACCTTCATTTTCTCATATCTGAACTTTTCAAGAAAATGTCCTTTGCTTCATATCACTCATTTAACTGGTTCACTAAGGCGCTGTTCAACTCCACTCTCCTACTAAGGGACATCGCCTTAAGCACCACGACCAATCTGAACACATCCACCAAACATGTCCTCCGCAACCAACCTCTTCACGAGACGGACACTCTCTTCAGAGGCCGCATCCCAACCCTCGCTCCTCACTTAGACATCTCTCGCAAGCCTAAGAAAGTTTTCAAGCCTTCAAACAACCAACCGTTTCGGAAACCATCCCAAGAGCACGCCTCTGACTCCAGGGCACCGCCTCTACACCCCGCGACCAATAACCAAACGTCCCGGGATAAGAGGAATCCATCTTCCCGTCAAGATCAGTCCTTTCGAGAGAACAACCTCAACAACCCACGCAATTACAATAAGATCAGAAGGAGCTCCACCCACCGACAATTGCAGCAAGTACTCCTCCGCCTCCAGCCGTAAATCCTTTCGTCGCAAGTGACTATGCCCATGCTCTCCCCGTAGGCGGCAGAATCAGTCACTTCAAAACAGCATGGCATCTGATAACAAACGACAAAACAATCCTCTCGATCGTATCCCATGGTTTTCAACCATCCTTCAACGCAAAACCACCCATGGCATCCACCCCTCCTTGGGAGCTCGCAACCAAGACCTCACCCGCTCTCTGCATGGAAGTGCCCGCCCTTCTGACCAAAAACGCAACCCGCCTCTGCCCCGACCATTCAAAACCTGGCTTCTACAGCTCCATCTTCCTGAGACCGAAGAAGTCCGGTGGGGAGAGAATGATTTTCAACCTGAAACCGCTAAATCGCTACAAATCTTCAAATTCCAAACCCTTCCGTTCGGCCTCAATGCTGCTCCACGCATCTTCACTCTCGTCATAAAGCCTATCCTGAGTCACCTTCATCGTCAACAAGTAGGAGCCAACGCCTTCCTCGACGA
Source organism: Lithobius niger (assembly GCA_023313725.1). Lineage (NCBI taxonomy): Eukaryota > Metazoa > Arthropoda > Chilopoda > Lithobiomorpha > Lithobiidae > Lithobius > Lithobius niger. Next base: position 37,307 of record JAHWFP010007626.1, read on the forward strand.
CTGGCTCCTAAACAACATCTGTCCCCACCAACTCCGACAGGATACTCTCTTCACCATTTGACTCCTTCACACCCTAGGTCTAGGAGTCAACTGGAAGAAATCACGACTCCAACCTGCACAAACCTTCATCTTCCTTGGCATAGAGTTCAACCTTACGAATGCCAACGTCACACCGTCTACGGACAGGAAAACCGACCTACTGGATCACTGTCTCTCCTTTTTCCAGTCCACAACTCGCTCTCTAACTTCCCTGAACTCCCTCATAGGCAAAATGGATTCAATGGCCGACCTACTTCCCTACGGACGCTGGATGATTCGGCCGCTCCACCACTTCCGCATCGACCATTGGAGCAACCGCGTTCCATCATCAGAGATACAGATGCCATCCGACCCCCACTTCCCATGGGAATGTCTTCGCTGGTGGATGAACGCCGTAAACCTGTCCAGGACTATGCCTCTCCACAAACCTCCTCCCGATCTTCTTCTTCTAACCGATGCATCCCAAACGGGATGGGGAGCCCACATAATGGACAACGAGGTAAAAGGGACCTGGCCTTCCAACACAACAGAGCACATCAACATCCTCGAATTGAAAGCAATCCACAATGCTCTTCTCCACTTCCATCATCTTATAACAGGCAAGATCGTCCAAGTCCAAGCCGACAACACCACCGCAGTCGCCTACATACGGAAAGAAGGAGGAACACGTTCTCGGACCCTTCATCAGATCACTGATCGGGGTCAAAATTACTCCAAACATCTAAAAGCAGTAATAGCTAATAGCTTTGGCTGGTTGTGACTTCTGAAGCAGGTTCGTGTTTCAATAAATGTCCAATGATTAACAAAGGTGATGTCATTTCCCTAATATGGGTATAATAAGAATGAAAGCGAATCGCATCCTCTAAGCGAGATATGCAGTATTAGCACGGCCGGCAGGCAGTGCATTAGAGTTCGTTTGCGCTCGAGAATTTTAAAGAACTGGACAGGCGGAGGTGGCAGCGAGGCCCCAGAATGCAATGCTGCAACATGTAACAATGGCGCAACAATAGGCGAGGTGCAGAAGACTGGATTGTAGCTCACTCGAACAAGATGCAACTATGCTCGGGTACGGGGAAAGTAGCATTCTCGTGGTAGTTTCGGGGCAGCTCCATTAAATATATTCAAACGTTGTCGAGAACCAAAATGAAAGTCTTGGTTTTTGCTTTAATCTTTCAGTTTAAAACTGTATGGTGCAAAGTCTATAATTTTGAGGCCTCAAAATTGGACGGCCGACATGACTGAACGATTTATTTACTTCTTCAATGCAGGCTTCTGGAAGCTAGTTGAATTGTTTCCGTGATCGTTTGTCATAATACTGCATCTGCTTGCAACAATGCAGAATCAACTACCCATCAGCTGGCACATGCTAACTCTAGACACATGCCAGTGTGTTGCCATCAATAAACAAACGTGGGATAAAGCTTGGGCAGAACCTGAACAGAAATACGCATTTCTAATGTTTCGTTTTTTCGCAAACAAAATTGGATGTACAGTGGACATAGCCGTACACATGAAAGACCAGACCGTAGCAATTACAATAAAATGGAAGCGAAAAAATCCAACAAATTACTGAAAAAAAAAACAGCTTCGCCGTTTAGAAAAAAAGCATTAGAGCTCGTATCCCTATACTCACAGGTGTGAAAGTACACGAATAAAAACGGATTAGAGTTCACTCGAACGCAACGAACTATAATTTGAACTCCACTTCCAGAGAACAAGGATTGTGACATGCCAGTCTCCATGCACACGTATTCATGAACATCACGAATCAAACAAACAAAACGGTTGGATACATCACACAAATAAAATACGCACAAAAAATACAACATGCACGAAAATCTAAAACACTTAAAAACTGACACAGTAAACAGCAACACTCCTACAAAGGATGAAAAATAAATACACAAAGACAGGCAATAAAAATTGCCTAAATTAGGAGTATGCTTGTTTCACAAATTATAAATGCACGCAAAATAAACATATAGCCACTCACAGGAAACCTACTTCAAATATAAAACAACAAACACAGACAAATATAAAAAAAAAAAAGCCTGTACAACATTCAAAGTAAGTGCACATAAACATACACACGCACTCAAACATTAAACATTTCAAACACAAACCGCGTTCACTTTCTGACATAACTACTGAGCAAAAACAGTCTTTGTTCCATGAAATTGGAGTTCAAATTATAGTTCGCTGTGTTCGAGTGAACTCTAATCCGTTTTTATTCATGTACCTTCACAGCTGTGAGTATGGGGATACAAGCTCTAATGCTTTTTTCTAAACGGCGAAGCCGTTTTTTGTTCAGTTAATACATCTGTGGTTTGTTTGTCGGTGACGATTCAGAAACGAGTAAAACTTCTATCCGTGTAATTACTGGAGCAGAAAGCTCTTGTGTGGCCTTTTCTATAATACTTCAAGTGCTTCTGTGAAACAGGGTTCCCACCAACCTGGAAAACTTGGAAGACTCAGGAAAAAAATAAAGATTTTAGATAATGTATTTCCCATTTAAAAGCTTCACCCTTTTTTACACAAAACTGATCAAATGTGTGAAAAAAATTCCTTCCTAAAATGTCAGTAAATAGCCTGGAAAATGACTTCTTCTACTCTGGAAAACCTGGAAAACTCAAGGAAATTCGTTTCAGTATTTTGGTGGGAACCCTGTGAAATCGATAACTTGGGTGTTTTAGCACGAAAGTCCTTTCCAGATTTAATTTCTCTGAGACACCGAAGGTTGAGGTAAATTTGGTGGAAAGGAGTTGAGTGCTAAAACACCCTAATTATACATTTTATAGAAGCACGAGTGGGATTCTGTTTGAGAATTTTTGTTTTTCTTTCCGCAAAACGATTCTTCGAAGTAATTTTGTTTACGGTTTTGTTGTTGATTCTCCATGGTTTTTTTTACTGTAGTTTGATTTTGATTTTGATTTACGCTGGTTTTTCAGTCCGACAGTGATGCATAGTTTGTGGAAAGAAAACAAAAATAGTGAGTGTAAGTCTGTCGGTCGGCATGGTGATCGTTTAGCGGGAAAAAAAACAAATATTTTGTTTGTAAGACCTTTCAATTACCATCAACTAATAATGCTCCAATTTAAAAGCTATAATGTGCTGTTCTTCAACCTCTCGTGCACATGGGCTTCTTGTCATTCTGCCGCGTTATTGTTTACCTAATCCTATGTACATTGGACGTCATTTTGGACTTTACCAGCTCTTCCCATTTCATCGACATCGTCTTTGTCACTAGTCGGTTCTAGGAGGTGCTACCTAGGGCCTAAATTTTACATAGGGCAGGGAAAAAAGTGAAAATAAGGACCACTTTATTCGACTCAGAATCGCACTTTCTATCCAGATATCTAGGTCCTATATTTCCTTTTTTTTTTTACTGAATTAGACTTAGAAAATATTTGCGGTGTTCCTGTTTTATGGGCCACCTTGTACAAATTTAGGCAATTAAAGAGTTAACGAGAGTAACCACACAGCTATATCAACTAAGGAAATATACATATTAGGCCATGCAAAGTAAAAAAAAAAAATGGTTCTCAGGCCCTCCCACATCGACTTTTGTGTAATAAATAAAAATAATTGACGCAGCATTTACTAGTGACTTTTGCAAAGTCAACATTAGTCTGATCTGTCAAATAGCTTATTTCCCCCATGATCGCTTAATTTCACAAAGAAGACACTCTCGCAGTCTCACAGTGTCTTCTTTGTGAAATTAAGCGATCATGGGGAAAATAAGCCATTTGACAGTTGAATTTTATGTTTTTAGTGATATTAGTCTGATCACTACTGTTGTAGCAATACTACATAATCAGCCGCATCAACAAAAAGCTTCGCATCAAATTATTATTATTGGGGGGATTTCTGAAATCTGATGTATGCTTGCTTCAAATAAAAATTTCCGAAAAATAACCTTTTAAATGCTGCGTTGAAGCAATCTGGCCATGTTTTTTTTTTAATGTGAGGAGTCAACACCTACTTGAAGTAATATTTTTGCTTCGATGAGCAATAAAAGCTTTAACTTTTATTTGGATGGATTGCTTTCGGAAGATGAATGTGTCGTTACATCACGGGTGCTGGTGTTTTAGCTCTAAAAACTACAGAAACTACGAAAATGTTAATTCAGGATGGCGTTATTAATTAGTATCAGTGCAAACTGAATGTGGGACAAAATCTTTACGGGATTGGGGAATTTTAAGCCGGTTTGAAGTGTAAGTCAACCATTGGAAAACGTCAAACACACCTTTGATAGTCATGACTTGTTTGTCCAATACAAATTAACTTCAGTATGCAAATGGCTTTTTTGTTATTTTTTTTTTACAAAATGTGTTAAAAAAGTATTTTAAAAACCTCATCTCTCGTCAGTATTCAACTTCCTGTGCCCGAGAACCGAATGTATTAAAAAAAAGGGGAAAAAAAGCCTCAACCCTCGTCAGTTTTTAACTTTCTGTGCCCGAGAACCATTTTTTTAAACTTTGCATGGCCTTACAAAATGTTGGATTAGATATTAAGAAATGGGGGTGGGGGAAATTAATGAGTTGCACTTCAGCTTCAAGATTCGTTGACATCATTTGCGTTTCTTCTGATTTTGATCACACTGCAAAGCTAGGTTATAAATTCAAACTAGTGAACAGTAACATAGTGCTCGTGCTTATAACCAGAGACAATTATTTTTTGTGGGAAGTAATAGTCGTTTTCCGCAACGAATTACAAAAGTTACATGTAGGAGAAAAAAGTTTAATTGGAGTGTCAGATCAGTCGCTTTACTGCTGAAAAGGTTTAGTTGCTTCTTCACAACCTAGAATTCACATAAAAGATTAAATGTACGCCTTCACCTGCTATTATGAATATCTATTTATTGAAAAGGCCAAAAATAACAAAATATCCGTAAAAATCGCGAGTGTTTGTGATTTCCGCGAAAATTTCAACTCCATGATTTCTGCGATTTTTTTAAATGGTCCAATACGTGGTAATGTTGCCATACACCAAGAAATTTCAAGCTAAAACAATTAATGTTAATTTCGCAATTTTATGAAAATCGTGGAATAGTGGAAAATCATTGCCCGTGCTTATAACACTGCATGTGTACAATCTGTTGCTTTTTACATACTAGAGAAGCCATCATTGCATTTGTGTAAAATCTAGTGTACGCAAATATGTTGGCCGATGCTTCCCATTATTATTCCCATTATTTCTTGTGATTTTGCACAGACAACGTCAAAGCACTCTTCCGCCGTGCCAAGGCTCATATTGGGGCTTGGAATCCAGAGGATGCTCGCAAGGACTTTGATCGTGTGGCACAGTTAGATCCCCAACTGTCAGCTGCTGTGAAGAATGAATTACAACGGCTGGATGTAATGCAAAAGGAAAGAGACTTACAAGATGCTAATCTTTTAAAAGGAAAGCTATTTTAGAAATTGACGACCATTTGCGATTATGAGCTTAAAGTATATCCCAGTACCTGTAATAAACATTAGACAATTCTGTGGAAACCGAACGTGGACTTTTTTAGAATCCATGGACTTCAAAAAATCTTTTATTGGGACAGTATAAAGATTGTCAGAATTCATACTGGTCTTTGCAAGCTTTAGAAGTGTTTGAAAAATGTTCAAGGCTCTAGAGTATTGTGAAATTTCTTAAGGTTAGAACCTTTCCCCACAATGGTCGTAGTCTTGAGCTAACCCTTGACTTTCAGCAGTATTTCGTTAGTATCGTCTTAGGGCTGGTACTTTCCGGTTTTTTAGTTATCCGTTTAACCGGTTTTTTTCCCGGTCGGTTACACGAAAACCAGCAAAAAATAAATAAAAAAAACAGCCAAAAAAATTTCACACCTGCGTAATGTATTATTAAAAAACAAGCTGAAAAAAAATATGATTTATGCCTTGGACTACATGTTGCATTTTGGGATTTAAACTAGAAGAAAGTTGAAGTTGATAAATTTAAGTATTTACTTTATCAAGAATTTTGACTTTATGTAGCTTTAAAAATTTCTACAAGATGGCTTAGGGCTATTTACGACAACGTAAGCCAAAAACAAAACAAAATTTTACGCAACGTTTTTGTTATTAATGTTACATTCATTTCAAATTATGAGCCAGAAAAATTAGCATGTTTGCATTTTCGGGTAGCAACGCATTTCGTTTACGTGTTATGACGCCGCTTCCCTGCCGCTCGCGCTAGGTATAGACGAGTCCACTTCTCCACGACGCGGGGAAAGCAGATGCTGGCCGGCTTGTATTAACTGCCTCGTGTACGCGCTGACAGTCAGCAGTTTGTTTCAAAGAAAGTAAGCAGCTTCGATGGGACAACAAGCCCACGCGGATTATTGTAAATAAGCTGCCCCCTACCCATCCCGGTTTTCTACTTTCACTGATTTTGAGTGTTTGGATTAGTAGGCCTAAATGATGCCACTTGGCTATTTTTGGTTCGTTCACCGCGGTTTTTGAATGGTGCCTGCATCAAACGTTTTTTGGATGTGGGTTTTATAATCCATGTAACCGATCCCAGCCCTATATCGGTCTTTGACGGTTTTTGTTTGGGGTTGGGATGGGGTCACATTGAAACCACTGGTACACAAGCAAAAGGTCGAAGCTGCTGTTGTTTCCCCAAGAAGAAATGTTAGAAAAGACAAGCCCTGTACTCGGCCACGATAATTAAATAGATATCACTAACTCTTATTGCAACTTAGGTTTCATGGAGAACATTATTTTAATATCTTCTCTTTGATGATATGAACAATTCTGAGGAAGTGAGCAGTAGTATCGTGTAACTGTCAAAATTATCTAGTTTGAAGCCAGGGACTTAGGGCGAGATGGTAACAAATATTACTGAAAGTGTTGTTAATGTAATGCATGTAAAATACTGATGGAAAACATTTTTTTCACAAGTTTAAGAAACATGTGAACTTCACGTCGTTCTGTCAATTCTGTGAGAAGCAACCATTATTGGAATGATCCTTATTTCAGTTGTGTTTTTTCGATTACCAACTGGTCGCTTGTTGCTCATGTAAAAAAAAAACAACTGCAGCTAAAGTCTGGCAATGACAAACTAATCCATAGGATAATAAGGAGGACCACAATAAGATTGTTACTGTATTGTTTTCACACTTTCGTCGCTGTACCTTTTTGTATGTAGTTCAAGCTTAATTGTTTATTGCAACTACATCAGTTTGTTTTGCCAGAGTTAGAGACCATGCTCTGTGGTTAGCCTTTGTAGTTTTAATTTAGACAACTATGTTAGTTCAAATTACAATCATTCATTTTGTAGTTATTTTGTCATTTTACATGTTATTGGCAAGGTGCAATATTGTCTTTTTTCTATGTAGGAACTATGAAAATTAGATGACACTGCTAAAAATAAAGTTTTAATTTTGTTAAGTACTTCTGTATTTGAACTAGTCAACACTGCAACAGTGTGGCGACACCATATTTTCATTACTACTTAAAAATTTGTTTGCATGAAAAGAACTTTCGAGCTTTTGTCTATACAGGGTGTCAGAAAAGTCATGGTCATAACTTAAGTGGTATGTAGTATTCATCTAGACGAACAAAAAAGTCCATATAAACATAGGTCCGGAATCGACCGGTTTCCAAGATCCAGTGACCTTTGTCCCACAAAAACACTGAAAGTGAAAGCTGAAGGGACGCCGTGGTTGTGGGTGCAGCCGGCCGGAACGACGATGAGCAACCGAGCAGGGTGGCTTCGGCAGATGCCGGTGATGGCAGGTCGTTCGGCAACTCGGGCGTGTATTCGTCCAAAAGCCGAAAACCGAAGGATGTCACGGGTGCGAGTGTAGCCAGCCGAACGGTGATGAGCGTCGGAGAAGGTTAGCGTTGACAGCTTGCGTCCGGACTTCAGCAGTTGCCAGCGGCAACTTGGGCAAAGAGAGGGTGAAAGCAGTCGTGTGCGGGCAAAATAGAGCATGAGGGGGAGCAGCAGGTGAAGCGAGGGCTTTGGATGCGACGGCCAACTTCGTGTATGGAATCCAATTTTCGTGTGAAAGCGGGGAACTTTTTTCGGCGCGAGGTAACGTGGAGACATCTCTGGAGGAAAATGAATGCCGATAGCGTGCGCGCTGTCGCTTTTATAAGGGAGGACTATCACGCGCATGCGCGGTAGGGGGCATGCAAGCAGGCGGCTGCGCACCGGAAGAAACCTCCAGGGGAACATCACATTCAACATTCAAGGAATGTAATGCTAAATTATCAGGTTAAGATGTTTTGGCAACAAAGAAATATAGGTTTTTAAAGGTTATTTTTCAGAAAATATATAGATTTTTTGTCCGTTTATTTCATTCAGCACTTAAAGACAAAATAAGGTGCTTTAGCATTGTTTATTGGAATAACTAGCTTTGCTTCGCTCACTCTATTGGAGCCGATTTGCGCATCATGTAGTTTAGTTGATGTGTTTCTGGTTAATTTGGCTGATCGAACTTTGACGTCTTCAGAGCAGTTTTTCGCATATTTGGGGGTCAAGTTACCGCAATAAAATTAGGCCTAACGGAAGTGCAATTTAATTGTCTTTCATTTGGTGGTTTTGTAGGTGCTTTAGTTCAAGAGGTGTAGAGGAATACGCACGTACATAGTATGTTATTAATGATGTACATAAACATACATATTTATCAACTCTCGTAAATACAGAAAGAATAATTAAAATCCTTTGCATTTGATACAACAAAACGAATGAAGTTGAGATTTACCAACTTTAGTACCATTTCTTGTGACTACATGCCGTTGTTAGCAGTTGAACTAACTAAAGACTCGAGCCCAATCACAGTATAAAAACAGATTAAAACAGGAGCTTTCGCCCAGTTTTACTGAACATTTTCGTTTCATGAGTTCACAGTGAGTGTGGTTAGTTTAACTCATTTTGCCTTTTTCTTTATCAAATGTCTTTTAGGAAAAAAATACAAATTAAATAATTTAAAACGCTGCTAAGAAAGTCATCTAGTGGCACGAAATTGTAATAAAATTCTTTTTTATTGTGAAAAGTAACACTTGCATCAAAGGAGGGGAGGGGCGAGCAGAAACCATGATTTTTTTTTAGAAATGATAACTCCTGAAAGTGACATCTTTGAAGTTCAGAAATGTATTTTTCCCCAGTTTGGTCAGTGGTTATTTTTACTCGTGATCCTACCTTTACAGGGCTAAAAAAGGTGTCACCCGCCACGCCCCTTCCCACTGGAAAGCCTGAAAAATCTACGAAGCCCACCTAACATTTCCTCTCCTCAGCCTGTCTTAGCCCCCCGAACCCCCACCTCCTCATGACAAATAATGATCTGACCCTAAAGGCCTGCACGATTGGCTATTTAATGAAACGTTAGGCATGATAACTTGCATGTACTAGTACAATGGAAATAGCAAAACAAAAGAGTTATGTACACTTAATTTTAAATTACTATCAAGTTCTAGGGGGTTTCCAGCTTCACCTCTCCCTCTTTCCTTGTAGCCTCGCACTAGCAAAAACATTGGGGTTATAGGAGTTCATGAAAAATCCTGTGTGTTTACATTACCGTTATAGCATCAACCAGCAAGTAAACTTCCCCTATCACCAATTGAAATGCGCACAGATTAAAGAACTCTCCCTCTCCCTAAGCGGAGAGTTCTTTAATCTGTGGAAATGCGAACAAAAATACCGTGGCGCCATCTAGCGGCAATGATATTGTTAATCTTTATAGCTTGTTCCCAGGTGTACGAGGACGAACCAAATAATTAAGGATGTCGTGGCTTGTTTGTTTCGTTAAAAGAAATGCCGTTATGCATTCCTTCTTGGTGCAAGCAAGAGCTAGATGGTACAACATAGCGCTAGATGTTGTCAGATTTCGTCTGCATTCAAGCGGTGATAGCAAGAAACACAAAAGGGCTGAAATCAAGTGAAAACACTCAAAACTTTTTTAATGTAACACCTCTCGTTGACAGCCCACAAAATCATTATACAATTAAAACTATCTTAAAATTATTCAAGATTGCATGGAAAACCTTGAATTCAAAATGATATCATTTTTGCCAAGCTACCTACTGCACGGAGCAAACCGCGTGTTGACAAGACGCTTGTAGTTGATATCTGAAAGGTGCAACGATACCAGGAATATTTTTGAATAACCGTAATGCTGCTCAAACTGCAAGACAGATTACATCAAGATTACATTCATTAAACTATGAATGTAATTATAAAATACTAATGATCATAAGTAGTGATTTAATTATTTTCTTGTGCGACTCATCCTCAATAACTTTTCCGCGGGTGTGTGTGGGTTTTAAGAGTACCCTGCCGATAACCACGCTTTCAAATTTATGCGCTCCGACTCAACGAAAAGGCAACCTACAGGAGGTAGGCTGTAGTCAGTTGACCAATTTCGTTCAATAACTAACACGATGAGATTACAATTCAAAAACACATCGCTCCAGAACCAGCATTTAAAAATATAGGTTATTTTGGCAAAAATATAGAGCCAGAATTAAAATTTAGGTTTTTATAGGTTGGCTGCGACCCCTGCAAACCTTGAATTTTATGAGGTTTTTAACCAAATTCATGGAATATCAGTGTGAAGGTGGGAGGAGAAGGGGAAAGAGAAGCTTCCTGCTGGTCCACAAATACTCCGGGGAGGGAAAAGGGGCCAGTAAGCATATCAAGCAGTGCGGGCATACGTTTTCCCACTTTTAGTTAATTTTTTAGTTAATTTTGCAGCAGAAAACTGACATTTAAGAGGTGGATGTCAACTTAACTATTTCACTATTTATACCTTAGGGAATTGAAGGGGGGGGGGGGCAGTGTGTTAGCTTTACGATTTACAATTTCTAGAAGCGTGCTAGCGCTTCACCCATCAAGTTCAGATTGTTGGATTCATGGCGTCTTAATTATTGCCGTTTGATTGCTGTTGTTCATTACAGTGTTTGGGCGAAAGCTAGTTACTGCTTCTCTTACCGGAGACATCAAACCGGCGTTTCTGGTATTGATTGCTAAATATTAATGGACAGAAAGCTTTAGAATTTGTATAGATCGATGGGGTTTACTGAGTAGGCAACAGAAAGTCCTGTTTCAGAGCTGTGCATTAATGATTTCTACACGAAAAAGATATCTCGACATCGTTGATTTAGTGCTAATTACTTATCACTAGCTAATTCCACTCGGAAAATAATTCATGTGACGGATATGCTTGAAATTTGACATTCAGTTTACGTGCCTTTTATGGTTTGACATTTGGGGATGTTTTAAATCCAAAGATTGTAATCATTTGTAATGCTATTTTTGTGAACGTTGGGAACACGCCACGTTATCAAAATAATTGTCCTCTATAGCCAAGTAACAATACAGACTCTTACCTTATGTAAAAATAAATAAAGTACAACATCGTCTACTAAACTGTTTATAGGAAAGAAAATCCGTGAAGGGTTACCGCTCCTTGAATAAAAAATAAAATAAAAAACACAAAGATAATCTAGATAGACCTAAACTAACTTAATCGTGCTAAGCTGTTTTACATTCAAATAAATACAATGGCCACTTTATTGGAAATATAATTAATCAGCGACCATTAATTATAACGAAGTTACGCAGTGAAGAGAAGAGACCCATCAAGTTTTGGGCATATAAAGTAGTGATATCAGAGCCAAAATGGCGGCCATCAAGTTTTCCGTCCCAACCGTGATCACTCAATCTTAACTGAACCCTTGGTGTTGTCAGTTAAGCTTGAATGTCCACGATTCGGACCACAAACTTGGTGGCAGCTATTTTGGCTTTGATATCACTACTTCCTATGGCCAAAACTTGATGGGTCCTTTACCCTTATGGAGTTTTTGTACGATAGGTACTACTACGATAGTATAGTTTGATCCTTTGGGGTTGGCTTTAAAAATAAGTGAGACAAGTTACAACAAAAATGCCTTGGTTTATTTAACTGGCATATGGCACACTTTACAGGTCAGCAATAACTGCTAGTTTAAAACTGTTCAACAAATAGAAGGTTGTGTGCAATCACTATCGATGGAACCACTCAGTTTAACCTATTTGATTTGGGCATGGTGCTTTAACATACATAATTAACTAAAATTAAAAAAAAAATTGTGCATTATTTCTCTTTACAATCATAGACAGAATCCAAACTATGCACAAGATAGGCAACAATGGAGAAACGACAATACTAGGTTCCCTTAACAAGCTGACTCAAGATACAGCCATGGCTCAGTTGATACAGGCGTGTGCCAAGAGGTCCATCAAATAGCTACTTCTAGTCCCACTTTTGTGGGGTAGACTGAAGATATAAAATTAATGTGGCGCTTAAACGATTAAGAACACAATAATGAACATGCCAATAAGTGTCGATATTTCATCTCTCTACCAATCGGAGCAATCTTAAACTTGGTTCGGCCTGTGTTGCTGCGTGAATCGTCAGTTTGTTACATTACCGTAAACCGTATTTTTTTGTTGAAATGCGGTGCCACTTTCAAGAAAGTTGATATAAATATTCGATATTCTATGCCGCTGAAGGAATAAGAATATTATGTACTGGCCAACAGCGTGCAACTAAGCTAATTAGATCATTAGAAACAATCGAAAGATCGGCAACTGCCGTTTAGAAAAAATATTAAATATGCAAATTAGTCTTAATTAATATTCACTAATTAAGACTCATTGACTTAATTAACATATTACCTTAATTAATTATCCAGTCATAAAGCGCCCTTAGTATTTAACTCATCGTAGTGGTTGGGGCCTTTTCAGTCTGGTTCTGGAAATTGCTATTCAGGGAAGCTGGTGCTGGATGGCCACCAGAGGGCAGCAGCAGTTAGCGACTTTTACCCCTTTAGTTCTGTAGCTGCTCACTTGAGGGCAGTGTTATGAGGAACTTTTACCCCTTTAACTAGGATAGTTAGTATATAAGGCAGGGAGCCTTTGCCTGGCTCTCGCTTCGCACAGGCGCTCTCTGGCTGAAGTGTTTGACTGATTCTCTTGGAATTCAAGACTTACATTACCCAAGGACGACTGTGATTGATTTATATCTGGATCTGAAGTATACTATTAGGCTATCTGGTTGAATATTGTAGGCCACTGTTGTTTTTAAAAGTAGGTCAGCAGTATAGGGAAATATAATAACTTGTGAATAGTATATTTTGTTGCTTACACTAACCTGATTGTTATTCTTCTTAGGATAATTAATTGTAGTGAATTTTAATTAAGGAGATCTGGTTGTTGCTTATGCTATTGTTCTTGTTCTAAATAATACTTGATTACATTTCTTGTTAGTCCCAGCCTTATTAACCTTTTAAGTGCTATACTCGAGCAAATTCGAGCCAAACACAAGCACAGGTTTAAATATTAAAAACAGAGTCCAAACTATGCGTGAGGTGGGCAACAATGGAGAAATGACAACAATACTAGGTTCCCTTAACAAGCAGACTCTACGTGGCCTCACGTTAAAGAGCTCCTTCAAGTTCCTAGTTGGAGTCCCGTCCAGGTTACCCCTACTTTTGTGGAGATGAAAATTAACGTAGCACTTACAGGGTTTAAGGCCTGGTTGAGTTCATGTGAATAAAACAATTGATTTGAAGAACCCACAAGTTGTTTCTCTCACTTCTAGATATTAGGTTTCAGAGTTATTGACCCCAAGCGTTCTTAATCCCACTGACACCAGATTAAGAACATTTTGCCAGCCCCCAGCCAGGCCGGCTAAAAATGGTTTCTTTTGCTGAAAAGTACAATACCTGTCAATTTTAGCATTGTTGCCTAACGATGATGTCCTTGCCTTGAGATTTCAGTTCACGACGGCCGCCTCAGCCACCCGATTGCGCATGCACGATCCTCCCTATAAGAGTGGAACCCCAATGGGTTAGTCATCTCATTGTCTCAAGTTGCGTCAAAAGGTGACACCTGAGGGGAGGCATGGTGGGCCTAAAGGTATTGTAGTTTTCAGCAAAAGAAACCATTTTTAGCCGACCTGGCTGGGGACCGGCAAAATGTTCTTTCTTTATGCTGCAAGGTACGATACCTGTCAATTTTAGCATAGACAGGCTGACCTCGTCAAATTAGGTGGTGGGCACCTTTTGGCTGAGTACCCTGGGGTGCTAAGGCTGGCGTTGTGGTCTTGCTTTGGATTTGTTTTTGGTGTAGGATGTATTCCGGATGCCAAAGCAAGTAGATCCCCTTCTTCGAAGAATTTTATTTTTTTTTTGGAAGAGGGTTCGGGAAAAAACCATGTTAAGTGAGAAAAATATTTCAAAGGATCAGGGGGATGCATTACCTTTTCCTGTCGTGGAGAGGCGAACCTGATGGCGACATCATGGATGGGGGCTTGAAAGACTTTCTGGGAGCGTCTGGTCATGAGGAGCTGGAGAACAGGCTGTAGGAGGTAGTTCAATGGTGTAGAATGGCACAAGATCACCCTGCAAGGTTGGGGATTGGAGCACAGTTGTGAAGGAATTTGGAAGAGCTTGGTTAGTGTTAAATTTGCATGCCAGTGATTTTTTTTTAAGTGAATTTTGAGGAGCGGCTTTGGAAGAGTCGAAAGAGGAGTGGTGAATGAAAGACTTGATGGAGCAGGTTGGGGTTCCAAGACCGGGACGGGAGTCCGGAGTTAGGCGGAGGCGTTCCGAACACCGAAATGATAACCCTTGGCCTTGTGGCGGCAGAGGTCGCAGGGAAGTTCGGTGGTTTTCTGATTGGAAAGTTGAGTCATGAGGGGGTGCATGGGAGTGAATGAATTTGAATTGTCGAACTGCCATAATGAAAACGTGTGAACATGGAGATCAGAGGTGTTTGAGGTGAGAGCGTCCTATGTCTCGGTGATGTTGCAGTGGAGAGCGAGCGAGATCTGTTGTATTGAAGGAGGCATTTGAGAAGAACGACGGGTCTTTAAGTGGGCCGAATGCGGGAGTGGCAATTACTGGCCTTGATGGAAATGATGCAGGAGGAATCCGTGGATCTGTGGGTCTAATGTCGAGCAAGGGATGATGGAGACGACTGGGGCGTTTGTAGGCTGGACGGGCCGACTTCGGAAGGGATAGTTTGGTGAAAACCCACGGGGCTAGGTGAACAGGTTCACAACGACCCGAGTGGGGTGGCGGGGACTCTGGTCGAGAAGCTAGTTGGTCTTCTAGGAGATGACTGGCAGAGAGGTTTAAAAGTTTGAGATTTTCCGTCTGGAGAGATTGGATTTGCTGTTAACGAGAAGAGACCTGGGATGTGAGAGAATCGACCTGGTCCTGAGTAGTATCTAAAAGGGGTTTCACTTTTTCGTAGTTAGTTACAAATTGATGCTAAGCTCGTTGGTTTAGGCGTAGCTTATGTTTCACAGTTGTGAAGAGCCTCACGTGATCAATTCTAGGGGTAGCTTGTTTGGGTTCTTCAGCTGAAGGTGGTGGAGCTGTTGAAACGATGTCGACGGTCGTGTTCGTTTGGTCTGGTCGGTCAGGGTTGGTGGGATGGTCTGCGGTTGTTCCTTTGGAAGGAGAGCAGTATGTTGCTGGAATGTTATCCACTGTGATCTTCCAGTGGGTGGTCAAAGTTTTCTCCTAATGGCGAGGAGGGGCTGTCAATGTTTGGAGACTCAGTGGGAGTCATCTGCCTTACTGGGGAGACTTCTAGGAGTGAAGAATTTCCGTCTGAGGCCTCCGAGGAAGGCAACGCAGAGGAGTGGTCAACCGGTTCTCGGAGCCAGGAAGTGTAATATGCCGGGGAACTGAAAGATGACGTCGGTGATGATTTCCCGGGTGTGTTAGAAACAGTTTGTCAAACGTTCTTCTTCAATTGAGGTCAAAAGAGGAGACGAGTCTGGGTGCGAGATTGGAGAAGGCCTGTCAACTTTAGTGGGGGTAGTTGAAATGGACTGTCCTTCTCTAATTTGTTTTATCAGAAGTGCCCGTTGATTCCTTTGTTTTTTACGTAAGGCCGAAGCCTGGTGAGTTGCGGCAATAGGACGCCATTCAGTTAAAGGGATTGAGACAAACGGTACAAGGGAAGTTGTAATAATCACACTTGCGGTGAAATTGACAAACCGTCTTATGGGGGTGTGACGTGTAGGATTTCGTAGACCTGGGCACGAACACGAGCCGGGATCTTCAATTGCGGGATTCTGCCTAAAAACGGGTCCTTCTCGGAAAAATGCTGAGCTTGCTTAATTTTCACCATGATGTGAAGAACAACGCCAGACCGGGAGAACGCTAAGCAGGGGTGATGAAGTGCAACAGTGACGCGACTTGAAGGCGGGAAAAACCAGGAAGTGAAAGCGGAAGCGACAGTACAGTACAGTTGAGAGGCGAGAAGAGCCTCGGTTTGGGGCTGCGGAGCTTCCCGTCGGGAGAGTAAGGAGTCGCAGACTGTGGCTAGATGGAGTCGGAAGGGGAGTCTAGAAACGTGCCGAACAGCGAAGCGATAAGGCGGCCTGACGTAAGACGACGCTAAACGAAGGATGGAGTCGGCTGTCGTAGGCGCAGTAGAGATTGACGGCGGGAAGAGGGTTGAGGTGACCTTGACATCTACAACTTTGTCTAATGACGACCATGTGGTTCCAAGAAACCAAAAGTAGATCGAAGTGGTTGTGTCATAATGGAACAATTGTTAGACCCGTAGGAGGCCAGTGTGAGGAGGCTAAGGTGGCGACAGATGCGGAACGACAGAGTCGTGGCACGGTGAGGAGACTGTCCGTGGCCCAGGAACAGAAGTAGGTCGAACGCCCTTGATCGAGTTGGAGGCTGGGCGGCGGTGGCCGGGAGTCGGTGCGGGCGACAGGGGTGAGCTTGTTTGGTGACCGATACGACATGTAGGTAGTACGACACAAGAACCGGTTGTAGTAGGGCTGATTAACGGAACCGTAGGGCGCCAAGACGGATGGATGTCAAACGACAGCCGAACAAGTGTTGGCTCATCTTCAGATGCTGTCGGAAGGGAAACGTAAAGGCGCCAGAAGGAACACCCGTGGGCCAAGCGGACAGGTCAGTAGATGATTCAGCTGAGACGAAGGGTGCCGAGAGGATGTGGGGCCGTGAGAGCGACGTCTTACGGCCGGCCAAAGGACCGGGAAGCAGCGAGGAACAGGATGCCGAAGGCAAGGAGAAGTTGAAGCCGGCCTAAGGTGACGTACCGGCTCCCTAGTCGGGAGATGTGGGGAACAACGGGGCACCCACGACGTCCATGTTTCAGTCAGGGAACCAGAGGGCGGCCTGGGATCCCCGGGCGGGAGCTGCCATGCTGTCAATCCCGCTGAAGATCATAACATCGACGGAACGAAGGGAGCCAAGAAGCGTGGCCCGGCGGTGTGGGGCGATTCCAGGAGTTCAAGGGACGGGCCGGTGATGTCTTCATTCCAGCCATGCCACCAGACATTTGTGGAATGAAGGCTGACATGAGCCTCGGCCCAAAGTGGAACGAAGCCTAGACGATCCGTGCGTGAGGCAAACCCGGGATACTACAGAATATCTGCGAAACGAAGGGAGCCTGGCGGGGTTAGGGACGATGTTGGTTAGTTCGAGTGTGGAACGATCCCGGGAGGCAACGGGAGGGAGCCACGGCGTAGAAGGAGTAGCTGCGGAATGAAGGGGGCAAACTCCAACCGAGGGCAGGGTAAAGACTGATCTTGTGTTGAACGATCCCGGGCTACGGGACGAAGAGAGTGAAGGTTAAGCTCGAGGAGGGCACGGCCGACGGTGTCTAAGCGGAGCGATCTCGGGAAGCGACGGGGCCAGCAGGTGATGATGTCAGTCTTCGTGGACTACCCCAAAAGATGGAAAAGGTTTGTGTCGTTGGGGCCGAACCAGGTAGGTTGAAGGATCGAGGTGGTTCAAGTGTGGAGCGGTCCCGGGAAACAACGGGAGGGAGCCACGACGACTTCGATCCATGCGGACGACACCAAGGGTTGATGACAGGTGGTGTCATAGGGACGGACTGGCTGAAACAAAGGGCCATTGCCGTTCAAGTGTGGAGCGATCCCGGGAGGCAACGGGAGGGAGCCACGACATCTTCAATTCATGTGGACGACACCAAAAAATGGCGACAGGTGGTGTTGCATGGGGCGGACCGGATAAGGTGAGGGGCTGACCCCGTTCCAGTGTGGAGCGATCCCGGGAAACAACGGGAGGGAGCCACGACGACTCCAATCCATGTGGACGCCACCAAATGTGGCGACAGGTAGTGTCGCATGGGGCAGACTGGATAAGGTGAGGGGCTGATGGCGTTCCAGTGTGGAGCTATCCTGGGAAACAACGGGAGGGAGCCACGACGACTTCAACCCATGTCGACGATATCAGGAGGTGGCGACAGGCGGTGTCGCAGGGGACGAGCCGGTTAGGATGAAGGACTGATGCCGTTCAAGTGTGGGGCGATCCCGGGAAACAACGGGAGGGAGCCACGAAGACTTCATTCCATGCGCACGGTACCAAGGAAGGAGACGGGTGGTGTCGTAGGGGACACGGCGACTACGACCCAGCCCCCTACAGGACGAAAGGTGACAATAAGACGAAGTACCAGGAAGAGAGGACAGAGAGGAGAGAGAGGAAAAAGATGACAAACCCATTGGGGTTCCACTCTCATAGGGAGGATCGTGCATGCGTGATCGGGTGGCTGAGTTGGCCGTCGTGAACTGAAATCTCAAGGCAAGGACAGCATCGTTGAGGCAACAATGCTAAAATTGACAGGTATTGTACTTTGCAGCATAAAGAAACTAAGTTATCCTTGGGGTTGATAACTCAGAAACCTAATATTAACACTGGCGATAGCCAGTGTTAGTAAGGGTCGACCTAGGATCTCTGTGTTAAACTTTCTTCAGAGCTTATAACTCCACCAAAAGTAAACATCTTTAAACCAAATTTGGAATCTAGCCTTGACTAGTCAAGGCCTGTCTACAGTCAAAACAGAGAGGGGCCAAATAGACAACTTCTTGGTCTTGTTCTGGGGATGTACCATTCGTCTGTCCTCTCTACAGGTGAAACCATTTGTCCTATGAAGCTGGTTCTTAGCTCATTTTACAGGTATTGCTCTATAGATGTGCCCTTTCCATAAGGCATTTTCTAATTGGTCAAGTGGTTCAGGGGTTACGGAGCTCTAGATGACCAGATTGATTGTTTTACATCGTTTTAAACATTGTTATTATGCAACAATGCCAATTAGCAAACGCCAGCTGCAAGACTGAAGATTAAAAGATTTGTTTCTATTATTAACACTGGCGAAAGAGTTAGCTTAGGGCCTCTGTGTTAAACTCTCAATTTTGACCGTCAACTGCACTGTTTTACAGTTTAGCTGCAATTCTAAAAGTAACACGAATTAATAAACAAAAATGGAACGTTAAATGTTTAGAATAAGGGTCCAAAAGTCAAAACCTAGAAGGAACACGGACAAGCTTTGACAGTAAGAGTCTAGTGTAAAATTTTGTAAGAGGCTGGTAAGCATTAGACCCTTACTGGTCAGAAATAAATACATTTTGACGAAAAACTGTAAATCCTCTTACAATGACCGATGTGATGATACAGTGGTAGTAAGGTATACGTTTGCTGCTTTGCTTTATGCTGAAAATTATTTTTCGATTTATTAACTTGGCAGGGTATTCACAGCAGAGAGCATTACTGGTTATCCTCTACCGTAATTCGACCAAATAAAATAAAAATTCTAAAGCATCAAAGACAATGCCAATCTTCACAAGAAAATTATATTCTTAAAGTTCCATAACAATATTCTAAGAACTAAGAAAACCTGCTACAACCGTTCATACACACGTTCTGTCCTAATAGAGTAGAACTAAGCTAACCACCTGGTAGTAAGGGCCTAATGCTTACCAGCCTCTTACAAAATTTACGCCTAGACCCTTAACTGTCAAAGCTTGTCCGTGTTCCTTCTAGGTTTTGACTTTTAGACCCTTACTCTAAACATTTAACGTTCCGTTTTTGTTTATTAATCTACAAGTGAAAGAAACAACTCGTGGGTTCTTCAAATAAATTGTATTATGTTCACATGAACTCAACCAGGCCTTTAATATGGCTGGGACTAACAAGAAATGTAATCGAGTATTATTTAGAACAAGAACAATTAGCATAAGCAACAACTAGATCTCCTTAATTAAAATTCTCTCCAATTAATTAACCTCAAAAATAACAATCACGTTAGTGTAAGCAACAACAGCTACTAATCACAAGTTATTATATTTCCCTATAGGCCTACACTGCTGACCGACTTTTAAAAACAACAGTGGCCTACAGTATGCAACCAGATAATAGTATACTTTCTGATCCAGATGTAACTCAGACACAGTCCTCCTTGAGTCCCAAGAGAATCAGTCAAACACTTCAGCCAAAGAGCACCTGCAAAGAGAGCCAGACAAAGGCTCCCTGCCTCATATACTAACTAGCTTATTAAAGAGGTAAAAGTTCCTCATAACACTGCCCTCAAGTGAACAGCTACAGAACTAAAGGGGTAAAAAGTCGCTAAATGCTGCTGCCCTCTGGCCATCCAGCACCAGCTTCCCTGAATAGCAATTTCCAGAACCAGACTGAAAAGGCCCCAACCACTATGATGAGTTAAATACTACGGGTGTTTTATGACTGGATAATTAATTAAGGCCAAATGTTAATTAAGTCAATTACTCTTAATTAGTGAATATTAATTATGGCCAATTTGCATATTTAATATTGTTACTAAAAATCTAATTCGCTTAGTTGCACGCTGTTGGCCAGTACATAATATTCTTATTAAGATGGCGAGAGACAAGCTGTGTGTCAAGTCTTTTGACATTTCCAACACATACAAGGTGCGTTAACAAGCCAATGCAGTCAAAGAAACGGAAGTCTACTGAAACAGAAGTGTCAAAACGTGCCCATAACTTAGAAAATGTTGTATAAAGGAAATTCCTGGCTTAGGTAAACCAACATAAAACAATAAAACTTATAGAAAATCTTATCGATTCGTGTAATTTTTTTCATACCTGTGCAAACCTTGCTAGTTGCTACTATATTAACATACTTACAGCCGAGAGCTCTGTGGCAGAGGCACATCACACTGAGCACGTTAATCTATGTCCCAATAGACAGGTCCATTTTATTTGATAGAGAAATGAACCATGAAAACTGAGTGACTGACCATTGGCAGCCATGGGGAAAGGAGTTGACATGGTCAGGATAAAAATAGACTCAAATATCCATGGCTATAGCCCTATGCTGGTATTTAGCTTCCAATGGTGCCAGTGATGTTTTAAACCATGTGCCAAGACTGTTTGTCCATATATCACGCGACTGGGCTAGTCCACTCAGACGGACAAAGATACGCTATTCTCGTTCGTTGGTGGCTAACGTATGGCGGCTAACTTTCATCATGGCTAACTTACAGCCATGGCTTATGGTATAGGTTTATCAAGAATTTATAGATATTCAAGAAATTCTTGGTTTTATTTATGTACTCATTGTTTACACCACAATGACAGCAACAATTTAAACAATTCTCTCTTGCACACACCTTCTAGGCTACAGGAATACTTTCAACAATGGGTACATAAATAAACCAAGAATTTCTTGCACATGGGAGGGTGCATGCTAGGCCTGTGCAGTCGTCAACATTCAACATGGTCCAAAATATTGACTTACGACGCTCCCTGCAATCTTGAATAGCTGGCCGTGGGTCCGATTTCATTTCTGAAGATAAAGCAGAATAATTGACTACATTTTACGGGTTCCCATGATTACAATGCATGTACGCACAAAGACCATTTTTTTTTTTCACAGGTGAGTTGCAAAATTCAGTCCCGATTCCTTTTGGTTGGGGGACCAACCCTGTAAAGACTCGACTAAGCTTCGGCACGAAACTTGCTTCTGGTCCAAAGTTTTATTTTTTCGTACAAACTACTGGGACATGATCTGTCGCCAGTTAGAGCCATATCCCTGGGGCCACACAAAGTAATATAATTTGTTACATGCACGTGCGGGTGCTTGGAATTACAAACAGGTCTAAATGTGATATGGGTACTTTGGTCTTGCTACAAAAATTACTTCATTCGCCATATATACCACTTTAACCCACTCAAAGCGAGTTTTTCAGCGGTGCCAATTTCCAGCCTCTCGCTTCAATCTCTCACTCGCTAATCAGTAAATACTATAGAAATTTAAATAGGACAACATAAATAGCATATGGGAAGAAATATTTTTTAGGTTGACTACTTAAGGTCCTGAGACTTTGAGATCCTTAAAGGAATGCAGCCAGTGGAATAAAATAAAATAGTTAAATTCCTGGTTGCCTGGTAATTTCGACCAGACAATTGTGTTTGCTCAGCCTGGAATTTCTGCCTAAGTTTATAAATAGAATGAGAAGTACAGTCAGGGGTCGTAGCGGGTTTTAGGGGGAAAAAGTAGGAAATAAGGAATTTTTCACTGAAGAGTAGGTAAAAATAAGGAATAATATTCCTCGGCATAATATCAGGGCTTAATAACAATAAATGTGATAAAAGCTTACAAGTTTCAAGTGCATTCTTAAATCTAGGCTACCAAACCCAATTTAAGAAAAATCTCTTTATAACTTGGTCCCATGGCAGCAGCTGTAAAAAGAGTAGCTCTTCAAGCTAGACAGTGAAGGATATAGTGTTTTTTTTTTGGGGGGGGGGGGGGCGGGCAGGGCAGGAAACCACCGCCAGACAAGTCTGACTTGGTCATATTTGAGACAAGAATTTTTTAGTAGTGGAGTGGAAGATGTAAAAAGCAGTAAAAAACAGAATATATCACTACTACGCTATTTTGTCATCCTCATCTCATTTGATGTTTAGTTTTTGCTAAATAGCCTAACTCCAAAGTCTTGAAGTGTAGGGCCTAAGCCATAGGAAAGCTCGTTTCGCGCACAGGAGGGGGGCGGGCGGAGGGCATTGCCCCTACCCTTTTCGAATAAGTGCCCTTTTACTCTTTTTGTAAAAAAAATATGTCGTATTTTGGTTTTCTGACCTGATCTCCATTCTCCAAATGGCGAGTGGCGACAGACATTGGATAGGGTTGTAAAGTGGAGTTTAGGGACATATACACACACTTCTAAAATTAATAGAAGCTCACAGTCTTAAGGTGTCAAAAGTGATATTTGAGTGCAAAACACAGTTACTAGTATAAAAATTATTATTTGAATGCTGATAGGTAAATCAGTTTTACTTTGGTTTTTCAACAAATAAAATAAAGTTATATTTGAGTCCTAAATGCAGTCCCAGTTACCAGTACAATAATATTTTTTGAACGCTGATAGGCTCATCACGTTTTACTTTGGTATTTCAACAAATACCAAATAAACTTACAAGTTATGCTTTTACCAAATTGTTCCTCGTCAACAAGATTTCGGAGTTTTAGGTGCCGTTAGGTTCATCAGCATACCCAATAAAATTTGTTTTAGACTTTATTTTTTAAAATACTAATTTTAAAGTTTGTATCTAAGAAAGAATCTTTTACTTTCAGCTAATCGAAAAGCATCACATTCAAGACCAGTGACGAAAAGCAAGATTTGTTAGGGTTCCCGGAGGGAGGGGGGGTCACAAGATTGAATCACATCGTGAACCTACGACAATGCTGAGAAGGGGATGGAGTAAGACTTTTAAAATTCTTCTTACTAGTTTACTTTAGGTTTAAGACCACATATCATTCTACCTGCAAATTGATGCTTCTGTAAAACGTGGAAACACGAGAAGAATACGGGCTCCTTCGCGACTGCGCAAACATCTGCGCAAGCCGGTACACCATGCCTCACGTAAAGGCTACTCCGTCAATGCCGGCAACAATAATTTGTGAGGGCCAACTAAGCCTTTGCCCCAAACACGGCATGGGAAAAAAGTTGTTCAGCTGATCATTTCTGATTATTCTAGCACAACGAGAAGCCGATCGGAGGAGCCGATCGGAGGAGCCGATTGTAAGCAAAACTGTACGCCATAAACAGTTCAGATGTTCACCAGTCTTGAACAAAAATAACAGGTTACACTTCGGATGAGCGAAACGAAGGAAAAGAGACTCCCAACATTTTCAGGTGGAATCGTGATCTGGAGGAATGGGAATGTTTCGCTGTTCGGCATATCTTCTAAGGGCTTCATATTTTTGGTGCCAAGCATCAACTTCTTCTTGCAGTTTGTTATTTTCCTCCTTGAGCTGATCCAATTCTTGCTCTACGTCCATTCGTTCACTTTCCAAATCATCTTTCTGTTCGATGCGTTTCGTTCGGCAACTGGCCGCGTATCCGCGATTTTTCAGCGTTCGTCGCCGCTGCTTCATTCGAATTATTTCTTCACGTGATAAACCACGCATTTTGAGCGTTCGGTTAAGGTCTCGTACTGAAATTGTAACCAATTCATCGTCGCTGATCTCGATCGCTGGATTTGGAGGCAATTCATGATGAAACTGAAAAATAAATCGCAACAAAAGATACCATTTGAACGTATGGATCAAACGTGTTCTCTAATCACTCAGCTGATAATGCGCTCGCGTTATCAGCTGTTCGTGTTTCAGATTCGTTGCTTTTTTTGCACATACTCTACCTTTTCCTCCTTCTCCAGCTTAATACAGTTTTGTTTTCGATTGGCCTTCTTCATTTTCTGGACGCTGTTTGTCCAAAATGAACCGCTGGTTGGGCTGTCAGTGTCTAAAGTTGCTGAATCATGCTCCTTTTCTAGAATGACTAGCTGGCGTTTCAGACCGCCGACGAAGGAAAGCCATTTTGGATTTGTGGAAATTGTTGATAGAGTGGCGCCGGCTGTCGGCAAGATTTCCGTGCGTTTCTTTTCTTCGCAGAGTGACGTGCTAAAGCAGTTCGCTAGGCTAAATGACTGTTTCTTTTCCCTATAATTTAGCTGTAATTTGCAGTGCTGCATGTAGCGGACGCGTCTGTTTTCCTTGTTTCGTGCAGTGCTAAATGCAGCCATGCTGCAACCTTAGAGCAATATACCATGAATATACCATAGAGAGAATATATACCTACTTCGTTTCGCTGCAACAAAAAAAAAGTGCTAGCTCTGCTGCGGAAACAAGATGGCTGCTAACCATCGATAAAAAATTTGATCAGTAACAGCAAATACGGCCGCCGAATGACAGGTTGCAGCATCTAGCGCCGTCTATCATTTTTAGTTCTATGTAGCACTTAAAGTGGCACTATCACCGATTGAAATGCGCACGAAAATACCGTGGCGCCATCTAGCGGCAATGATATTGTTAATCTTTATAGCTTGCTCCCAGGTGCACGAAGACGAACCAAATTTTCACTTAATAATTAAGGCTGTCATGGCTTGTTTGTTTCGTTAAAAGACATGCCTTATTCATTCCTTCGCTTGGTGCAAGCAAGTGCTAGATGGTACTACATAACGCTAGATGTTGTCAGATTTCGTCTGCTTTCAATCGGTGATAGTGCCACTTTAATTTCAACATGCGAAGGAATGCACACAAAAATTTCTTTTTACGCAACCTTAATTATTGAATGAAAAATTGGTGCGTCCACGTGCACCAGGAAGCAATTAGCCAAGGTTAACAATGTCACTGTCACTAGATGACGCCCATATAGCGGTTTAAAATCGGCGTTTCAAAACGGTCATTATGATGTATAAAAAAGCGTTCGTGATCACAGGGGCTAGGCACACGAATCGCGTACATGCCGGAACACTCACGCAACCTCGCTTTCTCGCTGCGCTCACGGGGTGGCGTGAGTGTTCCAGCATTACGCCATTCGTGTGCCTAGCCCTTGTGCCCGTGATGTTGATGTTGTTAGGCTTAAAGTGGCACTATCACCGATTGAAAACCGTTCACAAATACCTTGCGCCATCTAGCGGCAGTGGCATTGTTAACCTCTCTTGCTTGCTCCCAGGTGCACGAGGACGTACCAAATTTTCACTCAATAATTAAGAAGGCTTGTGACTAGATAGTACTACAAAGCGCTGGATGTTGCTAGATTCGGCCTACTTTCAATTGGTGATAGTACCTGGTAAAAGCCACCTATTTTGCCTACGGTAAAGGCCATATCATCTTTACTTTCCACAATGATCCGCTAGAAGGTGACACAGATGCTAACCCGACAAGTATGCCAAGTGGCGTACTGATGAGTTGGTAGAATTTGGAACCATTGTCGGTTAATTTGAAATTTCGACGCTTGGTGTAGAGATGGCAGCACCTAGCAAACTTACGCTTGCTTCTATGTCAATTGGTTGATTCAAGTCGCCTTTTTTGGTCTGATCTGATACGGCCTTTACTATAGGTGGCATTGACTTGGTGCACATGGGCGCACCAACTTTACACTCAATAATTCAGCAGACACATAGCTTGTTTGTTGTGCTAAAAGACATTTATTTGTGTGTTCCTTCGCCTATTGAAACTGAGGGCTACACAGAACTAGATAGTGGGAAATGGGTATAGATAGATGCTGCAGCTTGTCATTTGGTGGCACTCCCTCTTTAACTGAAACCACAAAGCTACAGATGTAAAGTAATAAATACACAACCATAAAATTCCATTGATTCTTTTCGATTGACAGTAAAACTTCCACGATAACGCTTTTCAGCGACTTGAACGATTACGGAGATTGCAGCGTCCATTTTTTTGGTGGTCCGTTTGATAGCTCTGTGTGTACTAAGCTGCCAGGGGGCTGTTTCTATTGGTCATCTAGTGCTAGTGACGTTTTGGGTGACGTACGCATCTAGCAAACTATTGCAGCTGCTGCAAGGAAGAGAAACGCACAGTTTGTGTCAATGTAGCAGAATTCATCATCAGCCGTTCGTTGCGTCTATACTACTTGGCTTTGAACGAATCGCGTGAATATTAAGTTCAAACCATTTTGAGCTTGCCCTAGTCTCTTCACTAAAAGTGAGGGCTAACCACCGTAGCCGAATGAGCATCTGAATCCAAACTAAGCTCGCCCAATAAGTTACTTTTGGCCCAAGTTATTGGCTTTCAATGGTGTACTACTGTTGGCATCAATACCTTGGCGGCTAAAAAATGGGTGATCAACTCATTATGTACAAACAAAGGCTATTATGTGGGCAAAGGCTAGCGACTGCTTCGTATCTATTCGTTAAACCAGCATTATCAAGTGTACTAAATACAAAAGGTTGGATAAGTTTAGGAGAATTTGGACTGCAGAAAACTCCTACATAGCTAATGAGAATCATTGTGCAGTAACCCTTTTGTAATAGGGTGCAGCCGCCTGCCGCAAAACCAAGAGAACATCTACGTCCTCCCACTCTTACCCCAACAGGCCCTGTCCACTCCCCTCCTTTCCCACCACCTGAAGAGAACCCTCTTTCCCCAGTTTAGTCCCGACCCTCCTCTCCATCCCAGGAGCCAGCAACTCACCCCTCCCTATTCATTCTTCTCCCTGAGGCCCTCCACACCGGCTTTTCATAGCATATCCCATGGGTTCCAGGGACGTCTTTCCCCAACCTTGACCGAAACTGCAACATACAACCCCAATCCCTCCTACACCAGTGCTCTTATCCAAGACTACCGTTCTCTTCCCTATACATCCCAGTCGGTGACTTTCTCTCTGCATCTGCCTTCCCCCTCTGAACATTCACATCCCTAATCCCCTTCCATCAACGACTTCTCCCCCAATTCCCTCCGCCCTCAGCCTCAAATACTTCCCAGCAAGTCTCGTAATCTACACTCACTTTGTACCGAGTCAAATGCTTGTATGTGATACGCACAGTTGACTCCTCTGGCACATCACACACACACGTGTTGAACCCCACCGTTGCAACTGTCTCTCTAGTTTAAATTCCCACACAAACCCATTTCACCACTCCCAAACCAGAAATCGGTTGGTTCCCAGTATGCCCTCCCCAGTTCTCCCTGCAAATGCTCCAACTAACCCCACTCTTTACACCTCCCCCTAAAAAAAAAAGACATAACACCGGAACTGCCACCCCGTTTAAAAGAATCTTCGCAATCTCGTAACGATTGTACTCTCATCGCCACCCTCTTAACCATCTCCTTAATCCTTCCTGCTTTAGCCCTTACCCTTTTCTTTCCATCAACTCCAGATAGTTTGGTTTTGCACACAGCCTCATCCCCAGGTAATCATTGTTTCACCCTCTTCGCCATCATGCCTATCAAATACAGCCCTTCTTCCCTCTTATCTTCCCCTTTCCCAAACATCTCCCACCCTGAACACCATCTTCATTGCAACTCCCCAGTCCGCGCGCACACTCTGCTTTATCTTTTTCTCCCTGTTCAAGACTTCTCTTCCTAGTATTTCTTTGCTGTGGATTTTCCCCCTGAATTCTTTTTTTCCACACGGTTGTCTCAATATCTGTAAACCCCTTTCCATATATTTGTCATGTTGCGGCTTTGTCAGCCGAGGGCAATAGTTGCAGCCCAAAAGCATGCCAACTGAGAAACTACTGCTCTTTCCCTTGAAACACTTTCTGGATACACGAACGTGTCAATATAATATTTATTCCAAGCACAGATAAATAGCTTAACTGTGGCTGAGTCATAACTTTAAAAACTATTTAAAAAGAGAGAATTGCCACTGCAACGGCAAAATTCTGTTTCTATTGCTTAAAACGAAATTATCATTACCTGTAAATGTTAGCACATTTATTCTCAAGTACTTTTTTCCTGCAGAGATTTAAACTAATCACCAGCCAGCTCGGTAACCCTGAAGTGCACATGTGCACTCTCCTCCATACTTGTATAAAAGCGGTCAGGGTGGATAATTAGCCTTTTTTATTCCTCTCAATGTGTCAAGTGGTGACTCCAGAAGGGAGGTAAGGTGGGTACTGGTAATGCATATTTTCATTTTAAGCAATAGAAACAGAATAAACAGTTGCAGCAGCAATTCTCTCTTTCTACGAAAATGTGCATTACCTGTACATTTTAGAATTTACAGTAGATCTCTTTAATCTGGCAGCGGGCACCATCTGACAGGTTCCCCAGGGGTTAGGAGCTGGACCCCCAAAAAGTTACAGATCCTAATTAAAAGCAGGTTTCAGGATCTTTTTTTTTTTATTTGGGCCGTTGTTTTATATCTTCTTGTGCTTCGGGGGTTAGACAACTTTTCTGCCAGTGATGATGGATCCCAGCTTGTGAAGTCCATCTGCATGGGTATTAATGCCCCTGAAGTAGTGTGACGTGAAGACTAATGCATTCCTTCATGATGCGGCTTGAAGAATTTCAGCAATGGGGATGTTGCTATGGAAAGCCCAGGACTTCAGGATGGCTGTTACCTCATGTGCTGTGATACGGATGTTGTTGTCGTGGCAATCAATGTCAGATGCTTCATAGACGTTTAAAATTACAGTCTTGATTCATTTAGTTACCATTGTGGCTGAAGTTTCATCGAAGTTCTCTTTGAAAGATAAAAAAAAAGAGTTGGTTTCTGCCTTTCCTAATCTCGTTGTCGCAGTCCTTTCCAAATAAAATCTTAAAGCTCAAAATGGACAGAGAAATCTCTCGGGCTCATCATCTGTGATCGAAGATAAAACTGGGATGATGATCGGTTTTGTAGTTGGGTTTATTGGGCTTTTGGGTGTTAGGTCAAAACAAGGCTATTGGGATGAAGGAGACTGCCTTGTAATCTTTAGAGAAGTAGAAATAGACTGGATCCATCAAGAGTGCTTACTTCACTGCATCGTAAGATTGAGGCAAGAGTCATTAACTAAGAATACGGTTTTTCTTGTTAATATGTGAAGGTTGCCATTTAACATAAGTTGACATGGTTCCTTCAGCAGTGAGTTTAGAACTAGAGAAAGGTCCCAGTCTGGAAAGAGTCTTCTTGTTGTGGGTCTTCTATTTCAAACGATTTTATCAAGAGTTGAGATGCGATAGTCTTCTAAAAGGTTTTCTTTACCGTCTTTGAAGACGGAGTTGAGGGCCGAATGGGGTCCCAAGATAGTTGACCCTCGTAAGCCTGAATCAAAAGGACCGACAAGTAGCTCAGTAAGTCCGGTAAAGTGGGATCGAGTCAACTGGTTTTCCGCAAGTGACACAGATGAAACCATTTCTTCCAGTGACTGTCATAAATTCTGTTGGTGGAATCTCTAAAAGCTTTGCTTGTGATCCTAATGGCTTGATCTTCGAGAATTCCTGCCTCCTCGAGAAGTGTGATGATAGTAACCACCCGTGTAGTTTCAAGGCACTGACGTTTGGGCGGAGGAGACGTCCTTTCTTCTGTGACAGCAGATCTGCATATTCTGGTAGGCTCCAGGGGTTGTCTATCAGAAGTTGTAGGAGCAGACGGAACCAGGCAGCAGACTGCCAGTGTGGGGTTACGAGAATGAACATGCTTGCTATTGATTCAAATTCAGCTTAGTAGGAGCGTGAATGGTGGGAATAAGTAGCCGAACAGATTCTTCAATGTTGCTGACATGGCGTCTACTGCCCATGCTTTGTCATCCAGGACTGGGCTGCTGAAATGGGGAGGTCTGGCGTTGTTCCTTGTGTCAAATAGATCTACAATCAAATTGTGAAAAGAAATTTTCAGCTGGATTTGCTGAGCGTCCACTCTCCCTTAGTTGGTTTATGATGTCTGGAGAGAGAATCCACAATTACGTTCTAGTTCCCTGGAATGTGGATGGAAAGAAACGTTGTTCATAGCGGGTTGCAAGTTTTGAAAATATCTAAGGTGACTTCGTGAAGGTTCCAGGATTTTGTTCCTCCTCCTTTCTGGAGATAGGCGACAGTCGTCATATTGTCTATTTGCACAGCCTTCGGTGAGACTATGCTTTGGAAGTGATTGTGGGCATTTACGACCGCCTTGAGTTCTAGGGCGCCAATGTGATCCTAGTCCTCTGACTTCCATAGGCCAGCTGCCTTCCAATCTCCGATGTGAGCTACCAAGCCGTCCATTTAGGCGTTTGTCAAGAGAATTAGGTCTGGCTAAAGTTCATGAAGCGGGACTGCCTGTGATGGGACTTGAACGTCTGTCCACCATAAAATGGTTTCCATTGGGAAGATTTCGTATATGGAGTATGTCGATTCTCCAGGGTGTTGACTCGACTCCCACGAGTCTATGCAATAATGGCATAGGGGTCTGGACATCCATCTTCCGTACGGTACTAGGTTTGCCATTGAATCTAGTTTCCGAATTAGACTGTTCAGTTCTGTCCATCTGTATGACTTTTGACTTAGGAATGTTCTGGATTAAAGTAGGTGGTCTTCAATTCGTTTCAGTAAGGGCATTATTGTTGCTGCAGAAAGATCGAATACGGCTCCTTGGAAGAGAAAGGACTGGGCTGGTGATAATCTTGATTTCTTGAAATTCATTCCGAAGCCCAAGTGGGGAAGAAGATCTAAGGTGTAGTCTAGGTTCTACCTGAGCTGATTTTGGTCATGTTGCTTTAGAAGCCTATCGTCCAAGCAGGCGTGACTAATTTGCTGTTGATGAAAATGTAATAATGCAGGTTTTAGAATTGAGGCAAATATTCTCGGATCTGCGCTGAGGGTGAATGGCACAGTCTGGAATTCATAAACTTTGGCATTGAAGATGAACCAGAAGAAGTGGCGTACCGAATGGTGGAGAGGAACGTGTAGGAGGTATGCATCTTTGAGGTCAATGGAGGCTGTCCAGTCATTTTGTTTGAGTTATAGAAGGATGGAGTACCAAAGTTACCAAATTGAAATGGGAGTTTTCCTTTTGTCGATTTAATGGTTTCAAGTTGAAGACCAGCCATTCTCCTCCAGATTTGTTTGGTCTTCAGTGCCGGTTTGCTTGATAATGATGGTTTGAAGCCGTGACTGATGGTCAATAGAATACAGGGGTCGTTTGTGATTGTTCTCCAAAGGAAAAAGTGATGTCTCAGGCACCTCCTAGCGGCAGTGTGTGACGCTATCTAGCTTTCCAGTCATTGTTTTGGTTTAGATTTGTCAGTGAAGACTAGGGAAGAGTAACGTTTCACATGCTCAGGGGTGTGGATGCAATTCTTGCTGCCGCCTCTTCCTCGAAAGGATAATTCCCCCAAAAGAACTGCAAATTGTAGTATTGGTTTGAGCCTTGTTGGTGCCGTGAGGATTTGTTTTTGTTTTTTGGCCAGTCATTCTTTTAGTTCTGCTTGGATTGGAATAGCATTTGTAGGGCTGCTTGTTAGATCGCTGAGATTAGGATTTGAATTTTTCTTCTTTGGGTTCCTTGCCACATCAAGACGAGGAGCTAATTTGTGGACCAATCTTTGGAATAAGGTTTCTGTCTCGTAGATAGGTTGGCTACGAAGTTCGTGTTTCGTTGAGATTTGGCACAGATTGAAGTGGCAGGTTGCGAACTAAGAGGGTGTAATTGAAAAGAGCTTTCGTTAACCAATTCAATGAATGGAAGGACGCAAACCAGGCTTTCTTGAAAACTTCACTGATTAAAACTACCAAACGTTTTGCTTCAGTTGGGTTTGTCTCGGTGAAAGGTTTTTCACAAACTGCACTGGCTGCAGTGCATTGGCTCTTGAGAACCAAGGCCTTAGCGCAGGATTTTGTCATCGTCTTGGAGGATGAAGGCCTGTACCGCAACTTTCCTGGGAATTTGCATGCTTGTGTCGAAATCTAGTTTAACTTACAAGGTGAGTCATAAGTTTTGAAGTGTATTGGGTTTGTGGCACCATCACCAAAAGAGTGGAAAAACAGGATATTGCCGGCCCTCCGCTGGGCCGGCTAAATTTTGTTTCGATGTAATATACCTGTATACCTGTAAATGGATGATAATGGCGTGTAAGCGTAAAATTTAATAACGCTCAATTGATTTACAGGGTTCACAGTAAAATCTATACCTTAATTTCCCCGGCCTACATTGTCGAATTTCCCTGATTAAACTGAATTTAAAAAAAACATGGCAACACTCGTTGCAAAAATTTAATGGTTCTTTTAACATGTAGAAATAAAAGCTGCCAAAAGAGTTATATTTTTAATCAATTTTACAACACCTCAGAAGTATTTATTTTTTTTTAAGTTTCTTAACCTTGACAAGCTCATTTTCAAGTGCTTCTTCCTCCAATTGGGCATTTTTTCTTTTACGCTTTCTGTGGTCTTCAAGGGACTTAATCTGGTTATCTATCTGTTTCTTTGCTGATATAGCTTTGGAGTTTTTTATTCAGCTTGTGTTTCAGTTCACTGACATGCTCCGCGTAACGTCTGTGTGAAGACTGCACACTCGTCAGCAATTTTCTATCTATGTTGATGGATTCGATACCACCAGCTTCTGCTATTGCATTATACACACTACGCTGATTTACAATAGTTTCTTCCATTAAGTTCTCAACCAGGATGGATTTGTTTATCGAGAACCCACTCTCCACTGAAGCATTACCGTGTGAAAGGATCAGATCACAACATGCCATAGTTCAGCATACTTGTCATCACAACTCACAATGCTAGCAAAGAATACACCCAGTCCAACCTCACCACTTTTCATTTTCAAGAAAAAATCCTGAAACTTTGTTTTTTTAACAGATGCTTTGATGCTTCACACAGTGTTGAGTACTGAGCTTTGACCTTTTCTGCAATATTATCGTCAATGCGGTTAGCCGAATACATTATTTCAAGCAAAATATTTGCACGGGTCTTCCCAAGTTTGGGCGTGTTAAACATAACAGTTGGGTCGAGAGCTGGAAGCCCACGTGTTAGGCTGTACTTCAGAAGACTTCTTCCCTTCAACTTAGCAATCACTGCTACTAGCATTCTTCTGCACTGGAGAAAAAACTCTGATTGGTAAGCTCATTTGCTTTTATTTTTCGTAGGTATTTCAAAAACCACTAGCACCCTCCACCTGGAACTGTTCCACTAATATAACTGATGGAGGGAGGGATAACTCTTCTCGACAGAAAGCTCTGCAGAGAAGCCATTACAGACCAATATTGGGGCAGCTGCAGATAGCTGTATAGAGCTTGTAAAGTTTGTTGTATTAACACAAGTACTTATTCCACACACGATTAATTTTTAATTTCCCTGACTTTGCGTGAAATATTCCTAATTTCTCTGAATTTCCCTGGCTTTCCAGAAACTGTGAACTCTGTTCTACGATATGACTTCTGGCCGATTTCACCCCTTTCACAGACTCACAAAAACAAAGCGGCGGAAATAATTTGACTGAAAAAGAAAAGTGACCAAAAGAAAAATGGGGAGCGTTCACAGCAGGTTGTCCTCTAGGCCAAGTATGGCCTGAAGATCTAATAGTATCTGTCACTGCCTGAGACTGCGACGGATGTCCATTGAAAAAGGGGCTGCAATCTTTCTTGGCTGTGGCCTCGACATTGGTTGTGATGACTTGAAACCAGGAGACTCCGAAAGGCTGAGGGATTGAAGTTGGAGGGACGCCCGAAGTGATCAATGAGAGTTGATTCATCAGGTGAGGCACTGTTGAGTCCTTGGAAAGTACAAAGGGCCTGCCTGACGCTCAGTTGGACTTTCTTTTTTCAAATCTTTGTTCGTTTATTTTTTGTTCTTTTCCGACGAGGTGGAGTGCAGCTGCGAAGAACTGAGGGCCAGGTTTTTCTCAATTGTTGATTTTAAAGAATTCAGTCGTTCTGATGACATGCGATGCGGGTGATGAGTGTCAAAGCGAACCATGACCAGTCGTCTTGTCTAGAGAGAGAGACCGAGTCAAGGAGGTGTTGCAGAGAAGAGTTGTCGTAAAAGGCCCAGTATTCCGGAATCAAATGAAGGGTAGTTCGCTGTTCTTCAGGCTTGGGCTGAGTGCTTTTCCGAATGCCGGATGTATGGAAGCTCTTTGAAGGGTCAACTGCATTCGTTCGTACTGGTCGTGGGAGCAAGATGATGACTGAAGCTGGTGCGTGATGCTTCTACCGCATTTTGGGCGATGTCGCTATTTTCTCAAATATGGGGTGAAGTGGCAAAATTATGGGTGTCAAGAACCGACTCCTTATTGAGAGGAAGTCAATATGACCGGAAGGACTGCAAGGTCTGAGATGAAGGTGGCCCAGGTTCCTTAACACTAAAGGGCTTGTGGCAAGATGCTACACGTCCAGGTTTTGTGTATTAGTGACTAAGGCGAAAACCAAAGGATCATCCCTCAGCTGTCGATCGGCAGGCTCTGCATGGCAATTCCTTGTCTTGTAGGTGGAGCATTGCTTTATCCCTGTGTAAAATGGGATAAAATCATCGGTGTTGTAGAACTGCCATAAGTAAGTTGCATGCTTGACCGCTGGAAGCGTCAAGTTCGCTGCTCTCCATTTTGATGCGATGTTGTAAGTCAACGAGGAAACACCGGTTTTGCCAAATGGCGACTAACATGGGGGGGTTCCTCGTTGCACTAAACGGCCAGTCAGCTTGGTGCTTATGCAGTGAGAAAAACACCAGGTGCTGCTCATGCAGCTCACTACCGTACGGTATAACAACAGTATTTTTGGGAATTGCTGAACATTTATTTTGAAAAATTATTTCAACTGGACAAACGGGCTCGTGCGAGTTTGTAAGCAAGCCGCCCCTTCTTCCCCCACCCTCACACACACCTATTGATTTTTGTTTACTTTCGTAATTTTTGATTGCCTTGCTACAGACTAGTAGGTCTAAAGGTCACTTGACTATTTTTTATGCGTGACCCACGGGATTTGAATGGCACATGCAGTAAGGCCTAACAAAAAAAAATGGTGTGCTTTGCAGAACCCGACCAACCCTAACGATGATCACGATGCGCAGAGCAATCTTAGGCCAAACAAAAAAAAAATGGTTTGGTTTGCGTTACCCGACCGACCCTAAACTTTTTTCCGTCCAAGGAAAAAAAAATCCCCCTCCCTATTTTGACGCTCCATCCTACGATACAAAAATGGTTCAAATGCTTCCTGGAAAAAGGAAAAATATTGCTCCATGAACAATGAATGTATCTTTATTGCATAAAAAAATATTAAGTTACAATTTTTGAAGTAAAGACTAGCTGATTTAGTAACAAAAAAAGTGCAATAAAAAAATTCTCTGACCGACCGACCCTATTTTTTTTTTTAACTGCGTAACGCAAACCAAACAATTTTTTTTTTGTTTGGCCTTAT
Source organism: Lithobius niger (assembly GCA_023313725.1). NCBI lineage: Eukaryota > Metazoa > Arthropoda > Chilopoda > Lithobiomorpha > Lithobiidae > Lithobius > Lithobius niger. The sequence goes on from JAHWFP010007626.1 coordinate 73,233, forward strand.
GAGGAAAATTCCCAACGAAAGTTATCAGCATCCGGGTTTTACTAATGCATAGCTAAGCATGAAACAATGTGTATTTTCCATGCAGAACATGATTCACCATAGGCTTGCATTAAAATGTTCATTTATTTGACAAATGCCACCGTTTTTCCATTGGCCAAACTCCAAACCGCCAACATTACTTTTTAGATGACTCCCCTCGTACAGAAACTGTTGATTGCATCCACGATCTTGGCGTCTGGTTTCAACATGACTTTAAATTTACTACGCATTGTGTTTCCATTGCTGCTGCAGCAAACCACTGATCAGCCATGGTGCGTCGCTGTTTTAATTCTGGAAATCGTAATACTGGTCTTTGGGCTTTCAAGGTCTTCGTCCGACCTCTCCTTGAGTATACAAGTCAGGTCTGGTCGCCAAATCTCCTTGCTGACATTGACCGGATTGAATCTGTTCAAAGGAAACACACTAAATCGTTTTCAGGCATGCGTTCTCTTCCTTACAATCAACGACTCCCTCGAACCTTGAAACCCTCGAAATGCGGATGCTTGAGGGCCGATCTGATCTTAACCTATAAGATCATACACTCCATGTTACCATTCGAACTCCAACTTTTTGATTTTAGCCCTAACTCCAGGACTCGTGGTAACTGTTACAAACTTGTTCTTCCGTTTTCATTTAAATTTCTAGAGGTCGTCCTACGCTCTTAGAGTGGTTCCTATTTGGAGCTCTCTCAACAATGAAACTGTTTTAGCCCCATCGCTTGTCTCCTTCAAAAAGCGCTTAACCACTTCCACCCTTCGCCCGTTCCTCTGTCGCCCTGTACATTCTATTTGGAACCCATAATTTTCCAGTTCCCTATCATCTTCTTCTTTTTCCTTGGGTCTGCTGTCAGCGGTTCGACAGGCGATCCCTTGCACTTCCCTTTCGCCCTACGAGCGAAATAAATTTATTTATTATTATTATAACATGCCAGAAAAAAATTGTAAAAAAAAAAATCTTTTCCGACCTACCAACCCTATTTATTTTAGCATCGCTCCTCAAAGCACACAATTTTTTTTGTTAGGCCTAAGGGGTTTTTCGATGTTAGTTTTAAAACCTGGGCAACTGAACGGGACGGTTTCCGGCTTACCGTACAACCAATCCAGGGCCGAATACAAAAAAAAAAAAAAAAAATATTAGTGAATATAAAAGTTTGTATGTAAATTTTTTATTTAAATTTAAATTTTACATAACTAAGGATGAGGAGTACACATAATATTAAGTCGTGAGTAGTAAGAGGTCATTAGACAGAACAGGACATAATTTTAACAGGGGGGAGGGGATTGAGGCTTAATGGCTAACAGTAAGGGGCTAGGGCACAAAATATAAATAAAAACAACTTAGGTTTCCACAGCTGTCAGTCACGAGACAGCTTAAAAATATACCTGTAGCCTTCAATAGGCAAAAGCAGGAAAACATGAAACACAACACGTGAATAGCTCCGATTCAATATACGAGAGTAACGAAATTCACTGCTGTATTCAGCGACCAACACATCCAAATAAAAACTGAAGCTGTCTACACTCAATCCAGCATTACAGACACCTTACATCCAATTTATAGCTATTAAAGTACAACTTTAATAGTACACTTTGTACAATTGGTATGAAAATTTGGCGAATCAGAATGGTGCTGTAATCAACATATGGTCACGGTGGGACACTCTTAACACAGTAACAAACTAGTGTGCCAATAAAAATGGTTCTCATACATATTTCTTAATTCGGAAGGTTCCTTTACAGCAAACTGCGACTAAAGCGATTTCAAAATTCTTTATACAGAGTAAAAACCTGACAAATAAAGTACGGTTATATCAACGTTTTGATTGTACTGTGAAGTTAGTGTGCGTAAACTAGTTTTACATTGTTTACTGAAAGGAGTTTCAATTCTGGATTAAGGTACCGGTTGCCTTGTTTTGTCACCAGACGAATTCATTAATTTCTTGGTGGTAAATTGGTTCCTTATCAGGATGGTTTTTAAAATACTGAAAGTGGTTTTTTATATTGCATGGAGCTATTATTACACTATAAAGGTTTTATGTGTACAATAGTATAAACTGGCCAACCTAAAAGTAAAAAATTGTTCTATAGGCTAAATGGAGAAATTCCTTACACAGAGGTTCGTTGTGTCAATAGTCTACTGTATTGTCCAACACTATCTTTAGGAGTTTTACACTGCCACATGTTGTGAACAGAAAAGATATGCATAAAAATCAAATCAAACTAGGTTACAACCACAAGAGGTAACGGAGAGAACGGAGCTTCAAAGACGTGATCTCCTTACGATTTAATCGTCAATAAGCGATTCCCCCCCCCCCCTACCTCAAACAAAATTACAAAAGGTTCAAAAGTAACGATAATAGTACCCCTTAATCCAACAACTTTTTGAGGTCCCTGAAGGCATACAGCAGTTCCAAAAGACCCAGTGGCAGAATCAGCACGACATGCGACGTGCGTTGCAGACAAAAATGCCTGCTCTGCAGGCAAATCAAAGCTCTTTCTAACAACTATTACGAAATGCAAGCTTTTTAACAAACATTCTATTTAGTTTGGACGATTGTTTGGCTGTAATTGTTGAATTTTCCTGTATAACTAGTAACTTTTTTAATAAAATTGCTTTTGCCACGTTGTTTCTTTGCTATATCTTTTAGTTCCCAGCTCGTTTCGTGGTCGAGAATCAGGCCATGTCTCTCCTACCACTCCCGCTTATCGCTCTGTCTATCATGTACTGTGAAAAAATATTTTTTTAAATACTTTAAACAAATTTAAAAACTCACTCCAGAATAGCAGTGAAATCAAAATCAGAAAAGTTCTTAATTTTTTTTAAGACTCAGCAGCCAAAACTAGCAAGGATAGCAAAGGCCCCAATGTAATGGTGGTACCTTTGTACTACTGATAGGGAGCGTTGTGTATTGAACGGGCCTCCTGAAGTGCATAATTTTAAATCAGTAATTGATGCCATGCCATTAACTTGAAATTAGTAAACAAAATGAATAAATAATTTCGTGGTAGCTACCACTGAAAATGTGTATTAGAACCGTAGGTCTACAGGCATCAGAATCAATACAATGCTTCACCAAAAGCCAAAATACCAGAATAAAAAATTGTAAAATAATAAGTCGGTTTAGCCTAAATATAAATGACAAAAATGTACTTTTACTTTTAGAATTTTTAATTTTTTTAAAGAAGCCTAGGACTCGCAGGCCTAAAAAATTAAAATCAAATCAAGAATCTATCTCCCCCCCCCCCCCCAAAAAAAAACCCCAAAAACACATGACCGATTTTCATACTGTGAGAGTAAGTGGGATGAGTTCCTGCAGACGTTTTGTCAGCACCAAATTACGTGTCGCAGACACTTGAAGAAAATTCTGCCACCAGGCCAAGAGAAAGATCCAAAATGCCTCACTGCCTCACGATTATGTTAGGCCATGCAAAAAATTCTTTGGGTTAGGGAGAAGGTTGCAAGTTGAAGAACTTGCCACAACCAGGTATTTAATTTTATTTAGCTGAACACATTTCTTGGATATGTAAAGTTCAAAGTTCAAGAGGATGTTGACAGTCTAAAGAAAATATGTCTTTCAATTTTATTTTTTTATTTTTGCCAAATAACAATTTAGTGGCTTGAGCCAAAGGCTTGCAATTTTCACCATCGATAAGCTCATTTCGAGTTGGTTATATGCAGGGCTGGATTAAGGTTACTCGAGGCCCCGGACAAAATTCTTGAGGGGGCTGGCCCCCTTCCCATACACAGCTCCATATCTAGGGGCAAATGGAGAAAATTGTGGGAAGGGGAAGAATTTTTGTATTTAAATTTTCAGCAGGGCCGGGGGCCTCTTAGAAATTTGGGGCCAAGGCTTAATGTCCTTGCCTTAATCCGGCCGAAGTTATATGGTATAGGCTATAGAAATTGATCAAAATTTGATAAAATTATGATGCCAGCGGGTGGACCAAGATTCAATGAAAATGTTTGGCCTATGAACATTTAAGGCATCTGAACCGCGCCTCTAAAACAAAGGTTTAACTTTGCACGGTCTTACTCATCGACCATCGCTCTTGAATGAAAACCCTTCTCAAAATAATGCATTTGCCAGCTAAGGTCTGGCTTTTACTGACATTTACATCACCCAATGTCGGAACCCCTCAATAAAACCATACAATCATTGCCCAATATGTTCTTTCATCTGCAGAGGATTTGCAGTTGTGGGAAGGTGGAAAGGTCACATTTTGTGCAAAGGTATGTCCTATAACACAGCGAGGTCAAACTAAGACACAAAATATAATTTGGAAGCACGTGAGCTGGGCTTCTCCTGCACTCACACACTGGAAAAATGGAGATCGTGCAGGTGCAACAAACTGACAGTTTTCACTCATTTCAACTCTTTTGCACACCCTAAAACCGACTTTCAGTGGATTTGGAGTTTTTGGAATTAGTTTAAGCAGGACATTGAATAGGATCTACACTTCAGCCAATTTAATCACCAACTGGCTAGTTGCTAGTTTATTACTACACCGAAATCCACTAGAAGCAACTCCAAAGAAGTGGGACCATTGGAAACATAAGGGCACCTTAGCAACTGTGAAAGGCGACGCATCATGACTTGTATGAAAGAAAATCCACCATTGCAGAGTAGGCTACAAGCGAACATTGTGATGCAACGTAAAGAGACCAACCATTCAGTATTTTTTTAGGGTCAAACAAAGCCTTTGCCCCAAAAATGGCATAGGAAAAAGTTGATCTTCGGAGGGGCCCTACTATTTCCCTAAGCCATGAATAACCTACGTTAGCACTGCAGGTCTTAACAAAACAAAATCGGAATTAAAAAAAAAAAGACAACACGTTTTCAAGTCGAATCATGATCTAGGAGAGGAGGAATGTTTTTCTGTTCAGCAAATCTTCGTAGGGCGTCATACTTGCTGTTCCAAGCATCAACTTCTTCTTGGAGTTTATTGTTTTCATCTTTGAGTTGGTCTAGTTCTTGTTCCACGTCAACTCGTTCGCTCGCTAAATCGTCTTTCTGTTCGATGCGTTTATTTCGACAACTGGCAGCGTACCCACGATTTTTCAGCGTCCTACGCCGCTGTTTCATGCGTACTATTTCTTCACGTGAAAGTCCTCGCATTTTAAGGGTCCGGTTGAGATCACGAACAGAAATCGAAACCAGTTCATCGTCGCTGATTTCGACGGACGGCAAACCGGAACGGCCCTAAAACAGAACGAAGACATGACTTGAAATCATGCACCGTCAAAATTGTTAAGGACGTACAGCATACATTTCAAGTTTCAAACTTTAATTATTTAAAGAGCTGTTATGTGGTAGCGTAACCAAAGTGACTGGTGATGAATCGTAATTTTGGATTTTGTTTGGTTTAAACCTACCTTTTCCTCGTTCTCCAGCTTAATGCCGTTTTGCTTTCGCGTCGATTTCTTCATTTTCTGGCTCTGCTAGTCTGCAATGAACCGCTGCTGAGCTGCTAATTTGCTGAATCACGCTCTTATTGAACGTCGTCGTTTCCTACAGCAGTTTTCAGACGCCATTTCATAGAGATAGAGAAACCCAGAGACCTTGGATCATACGTAGCTTTTGTAGGGTCGGTCTACTCAATGATACAGCGCCGTGCGACAAACCGTGCACGATTTTGCGAGATGCATCAGAAAATCTCAAACACGGTTAACGTCACTGCTCCGATTTCGCGCCCATTTTACTGAATCTTGCGTGTCATTGGCTGTTGATTTTGCCGACTCCTCGACATATTATTGGACTAACGAACCAGCGAATACTTATGAAACGTTGACAGCTGAACGATAAACAAGTACGGTTCATCCTTTGAGTCCCTCTTTGTTGAGAAACTTCAGGTCAGGAAGATTGGGGTCGATTGGATTGATTTTCACACTGTCACACCTGATGAAACCACTTTTACCAATGGCTGTTGTAGATTCGATTTGTTTAATCCCTGATGGCCTTGCTGGCGATCATACAGTTCCTTCCTAAAGCACCAAACAGAGCGAACAGAACGCACCACTGGTTTAGAGACAGTTTGGCTCCAAACTTGACGTCGCGCGTGCACAGGGATGTTGCGTTACCCGTTCAGTACCTTCTTAAACTACAATACAGCTCAACAAGCTCAGCAGAGTATTCGATACTTCATACCATCACCGCGACCAGACCTGGCTAATGGATTTAGCCAGGATTGGCTAATAGATATGACCAGGCAAGAGCAATGCCAAACTGCGAACCATCTCAGGGAGGCGGTTTGGTGGGGTGGAGGTTTGAGCATGCGCGAGCTAACAGTTTTGACGAAACAGATTCATCGCTGACGATGTTGATGTCAAACAAGCCGCATCAACACGGATATTAGCAGGGAATGAGCCAAACTGTCACCAACAATGGTGCGTTTGGTTCGCTCTGTTTGGTCGTTTCGAAAGGTACCACTTGATGCCTCTTCTTCATGAATTCCTGCCTTTTTGAGGAGTTTGATGATAGTAGCCACCCATGAAGGTTTAGTGCGCTGGTGTTTAGGTGGAATTTTGTTCCTTTCTGTTGTGATAGGAGATCCTGTATTAGCGGAAGGCTTCTTGGAATGTTGACAACGAGACTTAAAAGAAGAGGGAACTGAGCTGCTGCTGGCCATTTCTGAGCGATGAGGAAGAGGCCTTGAGACTGTGAGATCTTTTCTAGGATCTGTGGGAGCAGCTTGAATGGTCGGAATTGGTACGCGTAGAGGTTCTGCCAGGATAAGGTTAGAGCGTCTACTGCCATGGCTTGATTTTTAGATCGAACTGAACTCCCAGGCCTACCAATGCTTGGGCCTGATTGAGTCTTGACTTTACTTAATTTACTCCGAAGCTAAGGCAGTTGAGGAGGCTGATGGTTTAATCCCTGTTGTTTTCCAGTGTTTGAGGGTTTTGGGCGTTCAGCAACCAGTCGTCCTGATAAGCACTTGCTTCAATTTCTTGTTGATGTAGAGTTGCCAGGACAGGTTTTAGGACGAGTGTGAAAATCCAGGGTGCAGCGTTTAGTCCAAACGGAAGAGATTGGAATTCAAAAACCACGTTATTGAAAATGAAACGGAATAGGTAGCGGATTGACACATGGACTGGAACATGCAGGTAGGCATCTTCCAGGTCGATGGAGATGGTCCAATCGTGTTTTTTAGGGAAAGGCAGATGGACTGTAGCGTTTCATTTTATTTTGAAGTGGTCGTTTTCTATGAATTGATTCAGAGGCTTGAGGTTGAAAATTAACCGGTGACCTCCGGATTTCTTGGGGTGCAAAAAGATGGAGCTATAATAGCCTGGTCCTGGATTGACACATTGTTGAATTGCATTCTTGTCGAGTAGGTGTTGAATTTCCGTTGAAAGTGTAGGGTTCCACTGGGGAGTAAGCTGCCAGGGTGGGAGGGAGCGAGAGGTGGCTTTTGAGAGAAGGGGTGGCTTCGAAAATTGACTCCAAGTGAGTTACTCAGGTTTCTCTTAGATCATGGAGTAACTCAAAATAGTCAACTGTAGCACTCCTGATCAAGCATTAGTATACACGATCACTCCACTCCTAGGGAGTTAATGCACGCAGTCACTGATTTTGAGTTACTCCGGGTAATTGGGTCAATATGTGGTACCTTCCTAAACGACCAAACAGAGCGAACCAAACGCACAACTGTTGGTGACAGTTTGGCTCATTCCCTGCTAATATCCGTGTTGACGCGGCTTGATTGACGTCAACATCGTCAGCGATGAATCTGTTTCGTCAAAACTGTTACGTCGCGCATGCTCTAACCTCCACCCCAGCAAACCACCTCCCCGAAATGGTTCGTAATTTAGCATTGCTCTCACCTGGTCACATCTATTAGCCAATCCTGGTCAAATCCATTAGTCAGGTCTGGTAGCGGTAAAGGTATAACGTAGCGAATACTCTGTTGAGCTGTATTGTAGTTTAGGAAGGTACTGAACGGCTGACGCAACATCACTGCGCACGCGCAATGTCAAGTTTGGAGCCAAACTGTCTCTAACAATGGTGCGTTCTGTTCGCTGCTTTATCAACACTGCCATATAGGAAAATACCACTTATGAACGTGCTAAAATTGGCATATCAGCAGGTAGGAATAATAGCGACAGCTGAACTGAATGAAAAACTGACGAAAAGCTGGCAAAAATTCCTACCTTGTTCGGCAACACCTCCAGTATTGATGAGGAAGCCAGCTCAGACAGTTAGCTTGCGAGCCAGCAAGTTGACAGAGTTCCAAGGTTCATTGGGAAAGAAGTGAGGAGGAAGAGAGAAATTTGAAGATAGTGGACTTAAAAGTTTGTTGGCGGTTGTTGTGCAAGTCTCATGATTCTTGCTTGAAAAAAAAGTTTGTTGGCGGTTGTTGTGCTAGTCTCATGATTCTTGCCTGAAGACGCCTATCAGTAGTAATAGTCGAAAATTTGCAAGTGGAACCTGGACCTTCTTGGTTTTGCGTAAGTGATTGTCTGTAATTTAATCTTTTGGTAGGTATATTTTGGCTCAGCTGTAGGAAAGAAGGGAAAAATTATTATTTAAATTAGTATGCTTCCCTGTTTCAATATCTCCTATGTGCTGCTGTCTTTCTTGAGTTTCAGAGAAGAGCCAGGCCATGTTGTCAAGAGTTGGAAGTTTGGCAGAGTGTTGGGAGATGTTAGAAAAGAACTGGAAGGTAAAGGGCTTAGTTTGTCAAGTGACATTCGTTAATGCGGCTATTGGTGCGAGATCAAGGAGACGATTGACTCTTGGTCTGATTGAGGTGGTAAGGAGTCTGACAAGTGAGTGGGGTGGCACGATGCAAAAATTTTGCATCCCAATACTTTTTTAAATTATCGCGATAATCGATAATATCTCGATAAAACAAATTTTGAGCGAGGAATAATCATTTTAAATTTGTTGTTTAAATAAAACCTGCCTTCATGAAATGTGAATTGTGTGGCACTCACCATTTTTTTTGGTTTGCATTAAAATAACTCAACTGAGCTAAAGTGGCCAGCAACAGTATTGCACAATTGGTCGGAGAGCCCTCGTAATTCTGCATGCAACGCCACAAACCGCTTGTTTCTAGCTATATCGGTTTCAGAGACATGAAATTTAAACATCTGAGCTGTGCACGATAAATTCGATAAATCAGAAAAGGTGCTGTACGATATTCGAAAGTTTTGATCACAATATTATCAATTATCGATTATTGTGCCACCCCTACAGGTGATTAACACTGAACGATGCCAGTTGAGTGAGCAGCGATTTTGCCGGTGTCATCTTTTTATCAGACCCGTCTACGAACTAAGCCCTTGCGCGTAAGATAAAAAGCAAAGGTCCGTCCATGACTGGCTTCAACCATGAACTTTGTGAACAATGAAAAATCAGTACAGCCTCTCTCTCCCGTTCCATTAGTCAAAGACAGGAAAGTTCACTTGACGAACTAAGCCCTTTACCTGGTGTAAAGGCGTACACCACCCTTTAAATGAGCCCCGATATTGAAATATTGTTATTGACAACCCTTTTCTCCCTCTTCCATACTGCAATGTAGACTGAACCCCTTACCATTCTGATTGCAGACTACACACCTATATCCACACCCCCCTGTGGTTTATGTAATTGTGTCATCGACTTTGGAAGCACTGTTTCTTTGATTTTTAGTATATCTGGCCCATGTGGTAAACGAGAAGTTACCCTACATGTCTGCTAAGAGTGTGAAGTTCCGTCAATACATACATTTTCGGAAATATCCCCTTCAAAAAATAAACTGAATATGTTATGACATTGCATCTGGCATCTTGTGTGGTTCAAGGGACATTTCCATATTTGTGAATTTGCGTATCTGCAAGAATTTGCAAATTAATAAAATGTGCAGATGAAGACTGAATTCTATGAAAGGGTGAAGCGAAAAGAAATGAAGAGAGAACTTTTGACAGCAAGAAACACATCGGTAATAAAATTACAGAAAAAAAGAACATTTTGCCGCCCCCAGCCAGGCCGGCAAAAAATGGTTTCTTTTTTGCTGAAAACATACTTAACCTGATAATTTAGCATTATATTGTCCTCAATTAATGTGTCCCTGGAGGTTTTTAAGTTGCTTGTAGCCGCCTGCTTGCACGACCCACTGTGCATGCGCAGCCTTCTCTATATAAGCGAGAACGTGGTCAGTCTCAACATTTATTTTCCATTCAATCTGTCAAGCGGTGACTCGAGAGGGGAGGTAGGGCGGGCTTTGGTTAAGTATGTTTTAGGCAAAAAGAAACCATTTTTACCCGGCCTGACTGGGGGCTGGCAAAATGTTCTTTCTTTGCCAAACATTTTTAGCATCATCAGTAGACCTCGTCAAACGTGGTGGCGGGCACCGATCTGACGGGGTGCCTTAGGATGCAAGCAGGCTTCCCCCAAAATTTTTGTTCTAGTAAAAATTTGCACTTTACTCGGAACAGGGTGTTGAGACAGGAAGTTGGATCTCTTTTGTAGGGTTTGGTGTCCCTGAAAGGACCGTTGTTTTGAGGGTTCTTGCTTCCTTCTATGGATGGCTTGCTTCTGCTTCGTTCTGAGTGCTCAAAGGGGCATGACCACAGTTCTGGCTGCGACGATTGGTCCCAGCCAGTGTAGTCCCGTTTCTTCTCTTGACATGTTCCTCAGGTAGTGGGAGGTGAATGTCGTTGAGTGATGCCAGGATGCGGCTTGTAGGATCTCTTCTATTGGGATGGCGTTGTAGAAATCGCTCCGACCTCGTGCGCTGTTGCTCTTTCCCTACTCAGGTTGGCTTTGTCATACGCTATGTCGATGGTTTTCTTTATCCAACGGGATATCATGGCGGCTGAGGTTTCTTCCGTATGAAGGTCTGCTAGTTGATTTCTGCCTCTACGGAAGTCTTCGTGTTGAGTTCTTGTGAGGTAGAAACGGAGTGCTCGGATGGGACATAGTAAACGTTCCGGCTCGTCACCTGTTAAGGTAGAGAGGGCTGGAAGGTTATGGGTTTTGGTGGTTCGGATGGTTTCTGAGTCTTGGCTCGAAAACCTGCTCTTGGGTGAAGGGTTACCGACGAGAAGTTTGGACCAAAAATGCAGTAGGCTGGGTTTGCTGATAGGGCTTGGATTTCGGAGCAGCGGGCGCTTGCTGCGAGTGTGACGAGGAAGACAGTTTTCCTAGTTAGGAGATGAAGGGAGCTGTCTTGCATTGGTTCGTAGGGGGCTTCCATTTGGGATTGTAGGACGATTGACAAGTCTCAGTCTATGACAAGTCTTCTCGTTGTTGGTCGGTCATTTTCGAAGGAGCGGAGGAGAGCAGAAATTCGGTAGTCATCAAGAAGGTTGGACTTGTCTGGTGCCTCGAATACAGAGTTTAGGGCTGAGCGATGAATGAGGATCGTTGAGCCTTTGAGCTTGTCGGAGTCGAAAAGATCAGTGAAGAATCCTCAAAGTTCGGGTAGAGCGGGATTGATTGGATTAATTTTCCTTGTGAAACACCAATGAAACCATTTGGACCAGTGGCTGTCATACATTCTGTTTGTTGATTCTCTGGTGGCTTTTGAAGCGATTCGGGTAGCAACATCTTGATGAATTCCAGCCTTCTTGAGGAGTTTGATGATAGTAGCCACGCGTGAAGGTTTAGACTGGGAAGGTTTGGGTGAAGTTTCGAGCCGTTTTGTTGAGACAGAAGATCTCGAAGAAGAGGGAGGGTTCTTGGAGTGTTGACTAGGAGGGATAGTAGGTGTGGGAACCATGGTGCCGATGGCCAGAAGGGAGCTATTAGAGGGAAGAGGCTTTGACTCGACTTTCCGAAGCATTTGTGGAAGGAGTTAGAATGGTGGGAACAGGTATGCGTAGAGGTTGTGCCATGGGTATGTCATGGCATCGACAGCCATTGCTTGGGTCGTCTGGAATCGGGCTGATGTAACGGTGAAGTCTGGCATTGTGCCTTGTGGCGAATAGGTCGATCATTGGAGTATCCCATGTTGTGAAGAGATATTTGCAGATGGACTTCTTGAGGCACCATTCCCCTGTAGGGGGGTGAACGACGGGAGAGGAAGTCTGCAATGACGTTCCTGTTCCCTGGAATGTGGAGGGGAAGCAAAGAGATGTTGTTCGTGATGCAGAGGTTGAGAATTTCGGAAGTTGTGAAGCAGTCTGGACTCGGTTCCACCTTCTTTCTTTATGTAAGCCAGGGCTGTGGTGTTGTCGGCTTGTACTTGGATTACTTGGTTTTTGATGAGCGGGAGGAAGTGCTGCAGAGAGAGAGAGAGATCGCTCGGAGTTCGAGGAAGTTGATGTGGTGTAGTTTGTCTTCCTGCCAGGTGCTTGACGTCTCTAGGTTGCTTAAGTGGGCTCTCCAGCCATAATTTGAGGCATCGGTGAAGATGATGTGGTTGGGGGGAGGTTCGTGCAGTGGAACTGTCTTGGTGAAGTTCGTGACATCTGTACACCAAAGCAGGCTTTCGTGGGGAAAGTCTTTGTGGAAGAGGAACAGTTGATCTGGATTGAGATGAGGGTTTGACCACTTGTCGATTCGGCGGTGGTGAAAGGGTCTTACCATCCATCGTCCGTAAGGAATGAGGTTTGCCCCAAAGGGGAGGATAGAAAGCTTGCGTTTCTTCGCGGCAGGGTTAGAGATGAGCAACTCACAGAAGACGCAACTTAGTCATGCGTAGAGACCTGGCATGCGGACGAGGCACACGATGGGAGAGGTATTGGTGTAGTGTAAAATCAAGAGTCAAAAAACGGACGTTGTGGGCCTCATAATGGGAGACACTGTATGATAACATGGATGATATCGAACGGAGAGTTGATGGTCGAAAGGCCAATCTGACGGAATTTCGTTGGTGTCCCGAAAGCGTCTGGTTTGCCCCTTTCCAAGGCCGAAAGGACTGGAGGTGGCGGAGTGTGTTGGCCATCTTGCACCGCAGAATGGTCTTCGTTACTGACGACATGAACGTCCCGGACTAAGCCGGGCGTGCAGCAGTCGACGCGGATGGTCAGAGTTGTTGTACGAGAGAGTATGGCATCCATGGCTGGAGTGATAAGCGAAAGGGCGGCTACTATCGTAAGGAGATGAGCAAAAGGCGAAAACTCCAATTCTGTAGCAATAGGGAAACGTCTTCGTTGTTTGATGACATGAATGACACTGTCTCGGCAGGGCGTGCAGCAGCCGTCGTGTACGGGCGGAGTAGCAGTAGGAGAGGCACAGTGTCCGAGGCCGGGGCGATGAGCGAAAGGGCGATTACCATCGCAAAGAGATGAACGAATGAAAAATCTTTATTCCTGGTTGACGAGTTGACACGTGGAAAATTATGGAGGATAATGAACCTAGGCGGTGGTCAGGAGAGGTTCTTGCATCCAACGGATGACATGGGCGAGTGAAACCGGAGGCAGAGGAGAATCTTCGGCTCACTAATGGGGATGTAATTCCAAGTTAGGCCGAGAATTCCGTAGACGTCATGAGCGAAAGGAGACTAAAGCGAAGTAGTGGGGTGATCTCAATGAGACTTGGGCCCAAGCTGGTGAGACAAGTTGTGTCGAGAAGGTCGTATGTGAAAGGCCGAGGGGCAACTCGTCAATGGACAGGGAATGCCGAAAGGAGATGGGCATCAGAAACAATGCCACAACGGCGACATGAGGCGAAGCCGGATGTTCAGCAGTCGACGTGTGTGAAAGAGCGTGTCATGTGAGGAGATGGGCATCAGGAACAATGCCACAATGGCGACACGAGCCATCCAGGGGAAGCCGGACGTTCAGCGGTCCACGTGTGCGAAAGAGGGTTTTGTGCGAGGAAACCAAGCACATCTGGAGAAGGTCGGTATCATTGGTGACGTGGAAAATGGACAAGACTGGCTGTATAAGGGACGTCGGTGTGCGAAAGGAATGAAGCCTCGGAAGTGGCAGCCGTGGTAACTACGGTGAATCCGGGATCTTCGGCGAGGATCAACTCATCTTCGAGTAAAATCTTGCGGGTACAACAGTAGAACGAGCGGCCGTCAGGATGCCAGCCTGAAACAAAGAGATGGCGAGCTTCCCAAGCCCGCATGCTTTATAGAGAGGGCCGCGCATGCGTGGTAGGGTCTCTGAGGCAGCTATACAAGTCTCAAGCATCTACCAGCATCGTAGAGACGCAAAAATTGATAGGTACGGCACTTTTTACAGCATAAAGAAAACAGTCCGGAACTGTGTCTTCCACTGTCTTGAGATACGCCAGAGGGATAGTCGGGTCGTCAGTATTAGTGGGATTGTCCGTATTGTCGTCCGGAAAATTAATGTGTTTAGTGGTAGGCGTTTGAGCGGTCAGACTTTGCTGTGCTGCGGCGGGAGTCTGTGCGTTGGTGTTGCCAGAAAGAGGGTTTGAATGCTTGCGTTTCTTAGCAACGGAGTCAGAGCTGTGCGAAAGGCGTTTATGGCTTTCATGACTCACAGTCGACGCGACCCAGTCATGCGTGTTGGCCCGGCGAGCTGAGGTACACGATGGAGGCGGCATTGGTCTTTTTCCAGCGTAGTGAGTCAACAAGGTTGTAGGCTTCGCTACGAGTTACGCTGTGTTCTCTGCATGATGATCTAGACGAGAGATCGAGCAGAGAGCTGGTGGCCGAAAGGCCTGCTTGGGAAGAAGCTTGCCGCAGTTTCCGTTTGGCGTCCCGCGAAAGGTCGGGAGGCGGTGGGGTACGTTGGCCGTCTTGCAATGGAGAATCATCTCCGTCGTTGACGACATGAACGTCCCAGTCGTGCAGCGGTCGTCGCAGACGGTTGGGGTAGCAGTCGGAGAGAGCACAGCATCCGAGGTCGGAGGGATGAGTGAAAGGGCGGCTTCCATCGTGAGGAGATGCGTGAGGAGATGCGCGAAAGGAAAAATCCAAATTTCTGTGCGAAAGGCGGGAGACGAGGTGACGCGTAGGAACCTCTGGAGAAAAATCAATACCGAGACCGAATAGGGCTTGGTTTCTATTACCTAACCGAAAATTTATACTATCTGTAAATTTCATAGCATTCAGTTCCTGGATGCTCCTTTATCAGTCTTGAGGTTTTTCTCTCTATAGATCCGGCCAGTGCGCAACACCACTGCGCATGTGTCACCATGCACAGCTCTCCTATGAAAGTAGACGGCCCGGACGTGGTGGCTCAAGAGGGGAGGTAAGGTGGGTATTTACAGGTAGTGTAAATTTTTGGTTAGACAATAGAAACCAATTTTGGTCTTCTTGTGGGAGAGAGAGCAACTTCAGGTGGAAAGATCTTCTTGAAGATTTTTAGGTGAAGGAACTTCTTGTCGGTGTTAGATCTTCTTAACCCTTTGCGCGCCACTATTTATTCACAAATAAACCATCCGTGGCCACAATTTCTCGGTGTTCAGTTCAAGGACTGACATAGTCTGCTTGATAAAATTATTAAAAACTGTGTAACAAACTTTTATATATGCAATTTGTTGTGTTTTAATGTAAACAAATGCACCCATTTTTTGGTAGCAGGATTAACAGCACACAGGCTTCCAAAAATTACGAAAAAAGTTCTGAAACTAACAACAAAACCATCACGAGAATTAAATGGACGTCATATGACGTTTGTGGCCTCCCAGAGACATTTATTGATGACGTCATATGACGTTCGTGGCCCACGAAGAGTTAAGGGTGAAAGATTTCCTCAAATGAAGTTTGCTTTCAGGTAACAAGTTCTTTTAACAGGTGAAAAATATTCTCCCTGGTTCAAAATTCTTTTCAGGCGAAAACTCACGTTCAAGCGTGATTTGAAGCAGGAGAGCGATGATGAGAACCGGAGGGAAGCGGGCGGCAGCCTAGCGCTGAATGCAGTTGGATGGACAGGGTTCGTATCAGTTTGGCTGAACGGGTTTCAAGGACTTCGTAAGTACAGAGTCTCACGAAATGCAAGTACCATTTTGTGGAATCACAAAGCATTAAAAAGGACCAACTAAGGCCATGAAAAGAATTAAGTTTGATTGTTGGGCTTCTAAAACGGACAGGCTTTGCCCAAATCCAATGGGACCACGGCAAGCTTACAAGCCCCAAAATTCCTTCCACTAAAGCGGCACCAATTTACGTATGTAATACTGAATACGGCAAGCTAACTTGAACAAAATTTCTTATTAAAATGAAAGTTTACTAGGCTTTTCATATTGCCAAACAACGGTTTTCTAGATTTTTTTTTAACGAATTACCAACCGCTATACAAACTTAGCCTTGAAGAAGTAAGGGTTTTGCGTATTTCATCTCGTATTTTAAGAAAATAAATGTGAAATAACAAAAACTCGCTACATAGGCTTTATTATATTGGTATGGACATTTACAAGGAAGGACTTTCAAGGACCAAGTACTACTTTTTACATTTTTCAAGGACTTGTAAGGCCTTACAAATGGTAAAATGAAAAATAAGGACTTATAAGGTTTGTAAGCACTGGTACGAACCCTGGATGGATCTCGACCGAGGATGGTTGCTGTGTGATAATGGAAGGGAGCATTCATTTCATGGTGGTCGAGAAGCAGCGATGGTTGGCTCTTCAGAATCCAACAGCTGATACTCAGCAAGTTTGAAGTAGTCACAGCCGAGGGCTCGTAGGGACGTTTGAGCAGTTGGTCAGTGGCTGAAGTCAGCTAGGAATGAAAGCTGGGGGGAGCTGACGTTGTCCAAGGGTTTGAGTCCAAGTCTTCGTCAGAAAGAATGATTGCGGGAAGAAGATGTTATGAATGCAGGGACGAGGTTGTAGAATGACGTCTTTTGGTGGAGGTGAAGTTCCAGAAATTTGCATCTTTTGCTGGAAATGTTGTCGGAGATGGCGATCCAGTCCCGAGTGTGGGAGACATCGTGAGGAGAAGACGAAGAAATGGTGTTAGCTGGAATTCATGAGACGGCAATTCAATAGCTTTAATGTTGCAGTGAAAAGCAGAGGATGAAACGTCAAGGGGTCGACTTGTGTGAGCAGGTTCAGCAATGGGCGTGTGCTGTATGGATTCAGACGAACGACGAGATGAAAGATTGTGCTGTCCACATGGTGTTTGTGAAGCAGTGGAGAGAAGATGCACTGCGGACGTTGAAGGGCGAGATGGGGAAGGAATGACCACGATGCTTGGGTCTTCCAGCAAAGGGGTTGCGGGCTCGTGAAACGAAGATGATGTGTGACATACAACGAACGTTGCGAACGGTAGGCATGATGCTGGTGACGGTATCCAGAAAAAACGCCCCCGGAAAAAACGCCCCCAACAAAAGGCCCCCTGGAAAAAACGCCCCCAGGAAAAAACGCCCCTAGGAAAAAACGCCCCCAAATAGGCTAAAAATCCCCAATGGTGGTCATCATAGCTGAGCCTCGGATTTAAGATGGCTCATCTACACGAACATTAGTTTGCTTCATATAACTTAATGCTCTGAGAAATTTATTAAAAAAAAACTATCTTTGCGTATTTACCCTCCGTTTACAATTCTTTTTTAGCTACTTTTTTTTCTCAAACTAAACTTGTTTCACCGTCGAAAACATTCAGTGAAATTCACAATTGAGCTGATTCGTCTGTACGAGCATTCGTTTGCTTAAAATGACTTACAGCTCACAGAAGTTTATTTAAATAATATTTTTGGGCATTTACTAAACTCTCCCCGTTTATAATACACGTACTTAGCTACTTCTTTTTCTTAAACTAGCTTTCTCTCTCCTTCAAAATGGCTATGGTTCCATAACACCGTCTCCAATTCTTGAGATCTCCATATTCTAGGCTATCTCCGTGCAATCACGCAAAATTTTAATGTCGCTAAGTCGTATCAGTTTTTTAAGCAAACCAGTAGTATATCTTTTGAGTAAATCAAATACAAACGGAGCGAGTGTCATAAAGGTACAAATTCGCTAGAGGAATCCCTACAGGGGACGTGAAATTGCTCACAATTGTAATGTCCCTGTCTAAGTTATATAGGTTTTAAGGAAAACCGGTATATTTTTAAAGTGTCATAAACGTACTAATTCGCTAGCGGAATCTCTATTCAGGTCATGGAATTCTCACAATTTCAACCTTTTTTTTAAATAAATTTCTTGGAGCCTTACGTCATGTGAAGCAAACTAATGCTTGTATACATGAACCGCCTCAATTTTGAACGTTACTACTTAAGGAAGTATATAGTTACGAAATGGGGTGAACCTGGAGATGTGAACCAAAAACCATTTACTTAAGGACATTATTTCCTGGGGGCGTTTTTTCCTGGGGCGATTTTTCCCAGGGGCGTTTTTTCCTGGGGGCGTTTTTTTTCCCGGGGGCGTTTAGTTGGGGGCGTTTTTTCCGGGGGCGTTTTTTCCTAGAACCGCTGGTGACCGATGAACATTCATTGGCGAGAGTCTTCTTCCAAGGGACTTTCGACGCTGCTGGGGTCGGCCAGAAGAGGACAGCTTGGTGTGGAGTCCATCATGAATGTTCAGTGATGACGAATGCTACGAGTGCTTTGATGAACGGTAAGGCAAAAACTAGTCTTGAACAAAGACGAATGCTTTATGTTGGCGAACGAGACATGACGAAAGCAGGACGGACGACGAACATGATGAACGGCAAACGCTTTGCTTGGACAGACGAGGGCAGAGCGAACGCTTGTCCTGACAGGAGGGAATACTGGATGGCGGCGAGCGCTTATGGGCGAATACTTCTAGGGCGAATGCAGGATCCGGAGCATAGAGCAGGAGATTGGAGCGACTGTCTACGACGAGTACCGTAAGGAAAAAAGATGGCCACCACGCCCAGGCAGTCTTTTATATAGGAGGGCTACACATGGTGACGCATGCGCAGTGGGGTTGCGCAGTGGCGGGATCTAGAGAGCGTAAACCCTCAAGACTGATAAGGAGCATCCAGGAATTGAATGCAATCAAATTTACAGATAGAAATTTCCGTGAACGCCAAGTAGAAATGAACTTTTTCGTCAAAATACAGGGTGTTCCACAAAAAACTGACGACTTAACATTTATAAGTTTAACTTTTCTAGTTAGCACACCTAAAAACCAGGAGAGGACTGAAATCTTCCAGTTTTATTAGCTTTGATTTGTCCTCTCCTGATTCTGAGGGATGTTAACTAGAAAAGTTGGACTTAAAAAATGTTGGGTCGTCGGTTTTTTTGTGGACCACCCTGTACAGCAAGCCTAGAAAATTCATGTATTGATGTATTATTGTGTTTAAGGTGTCAAAGTGCGTTCGTTGATACGTTTCTTTAAAAGGAATTGGTTGAATCTAAAAATAAGAACAAATTAGTCCAAGGAAATTTGCAATCCGGGTAATTTAGTGTTTTAAGGGTTTAATTTATCGGTATTTATCGATATACTATTTGATTAGTACCTTATTATTTGGTAAAGCATAACACTAGTCTTATAACATCCAATTTGCAATTACAACAATTAATTATAATCTTAGTCACTTACAGTCAGTACTCATTACTTGACAAGCCAGGCTCCCTGCTTAAGAGCTCCCCACCCACCTCCAGTCCTCACAAACTGATACCAGTACTAGCCAAGCTGCTCAGCCTGGACGGATTCAGTAGAACCTGACCCCCTTTGAACAATGAGAACCGGTTCCAATTTCACAGTATATAAGCAAGCTAGCAACACAGCTTAGCAGTCTAATTTATTTCAGACACCTAGAGCTGCCGTCTCAGAGCTCTCGAAACCAGGATCTTCGTTAACTGAGGTAAGTATAAACAAGAATTTATAGGGTTGGGAAGGAGAATTTGTGACTGAGACCCATACTGAAACGCCTTAGATACATTCACATGAGTTGTCTTAGTTTATAGAGGGCGCCACATGTTTTATGTGGAAATTTTTACTCAGTTTTTAGCCTAAAATTAAACTAAAATAAACAAAACTAGCTTATATTTAATTATTATTTAGCCGAGCTTAGTTGTAATTTAGTTTAATTTAAATTTGGGCTGAAAAATGAGCAAAAATTACCAGATAAAACACGTGGCGCCCTCTGAAAACTTGGACTGAACTAATGGAGACAAATCTAACGTGTTTCAATAGGGACTTTTTAGAGTTATAAATTCTCCTCCCAAACCCTATAGATTCTTGGTATAAAATATATATATAGTATAAGCTTATATCGTGGAAAGATTGTATTTCCGAAAGTTATGAGATTGTGTTGAAACTTTACTTGTTCTCCGGTAAATGTTCTCCGGTTTTTACCGTGTTGAAGTATAGCTTATACAAAAAAATTGCTGAACAGAAAAAAGTGAACTTTGAATTAGCGCATACTTGTGAACGAAACTTTGGAAGAGGATACACATCATAAGACGTCGAAGCTAGCGAATTCAGCGAAGATGAGAGGGTTTTTATTTGTTCAGGAAATTCAGCTCACGCCAGCATAAATACAAAAATTTAACTGGGATAAAAATAAGTAATGAAATAAAGCTCAGTAACCTTGTCACTTGTGTATTAAGAGTTGACTGCGCAAGAACGTTAACAGTTTTCTCGAGCCTATGTATTTTCGGACAGAGTTTTTCATTCTTAATTCACCATGTACAAATTTTTATTACAATCCTTTGTAGGATGATACACACACAGCAATTAGTATGACAGCTTTCCTCTAGAACAATGCACTTCGTAGTAGTAAGTGCAACAATACATCACGGACACTGCCACCGCAGGCAGGTTTCGCATTAATTTTGACATTCCAATGCCAATTTTAATCTTCTCGACGAGATCTTTTCATTGCTAGCACATGGAAGTTTTACTAAAAATCAACAAACGTCTATAACTACAGTATGTGGTTGCGGGCAATTTAATTCGACAGAATAAGTATCTCAGACAGTGCAGGAAGTACTGGGAAGGCGCAGCTGCTGTTTGTTGGTAAACTATTGTTAAATGACCAATACATGAAGTTACGTTAGTATTCCACCAGGAACACGATGGAATATCTACTGCAATATTCCAACTGGAGCAGGGTCTTAATTTATCATTTCGTCCATTCACAACCACAATTTATCTTGCAGCAAGTTTTACAGGAGATGAAATTCTTGAAAGATTGCTGAAACTACAACATGCCCGTTTTCAATAAATCGTGAACACTGGGCATGCCCACCAAATATATTAAAAGTCTTTTATTTTCTGATAAATTACATCGAATCCTACAATCCTATTTACACATGATCATGTTGCGGTGACTTAGTAAACATTTTGTCTAATGGCAGACAAAATACAGTTTGGACTCTTGTGTGTGCTATAAAGCTAAACAAATGTCAAAGACAGGAATACGGTGTAACTAGTCAAAACAGGAGGGCTTCAGTTTTTTCAGCAATTAAAAAAGGTATACAGACTGGCTAATTACCATTTACTTTTTAATGAAATCTTCACCAGCTTTAATGCTGTCCTTTAACTCTGGAATAGCCTTCTTTAGGAGTTGAGACTCATAGTCGGAAAGTTTCCCTAAACCAAGATTTTTCGCTAGCCCATTTTTCTGCAAAAAAAAAAAAATAAGGAATACAATTCAAAGCACAAAGACAAGTTCTTGACAGAGCAGTTAGCAAAGGGTTTAGTCCAGATGAGACAGACTAGGTGTGCTGCCTGCCAAGTTTGGTTTAAAAACACTAAAATAGCAGGGCCAGCACCTGCTTAATTTTAGTTTTCATTGCCTTACTGAAAATATACATTACCTGTTTTAAATAGCGCTTCTCCTTCAAGAGCTTGATTTTTCCCTAGAGACTTTGAAGCTTGCTTCCCAGCCAGACTTGTACCTTCTGCGCATGCGCAGGTTACGGCCGTCTATATTGTTGGTATTTGAATCAAGTTTTTGCTTTGCCCATTCAATCTTGTTTTGTTATGTAATTGTTCACAGGAATTTATAGGATAATTTATCAAGTGGGATAAAAGTAATTACCATTATTCATTTGTGAAAATTGCTATGACATGGGCCTTTAGATGACAGATATTTAATATATTCGTTGATATAGTATTTTTTGTTGTGGACACTTCCTGTTTTTTTGGTGACCAACCAAGATGGCTGCCACCATGAAATGTTTAGTTGTTTCTGTCACCGTGTTTTCTGGACTGAATGTAGAGTCATGGATAGGCATCCAGATTCAAAGTGCTATTAATCCAATGTTACTTGATGAAGGGAATTAAACAAGCTGCTTTTCAACAGGATTGGAAGCTTAGTGTCTTATTTTTCTTACTGAAAATTCATCCACAAGGACACCACTTACAAGGCCGTGCAAGTAAGCCTAGTCTAGGAGTAACTGACTGTTTACCATTTCCCAGCAAGAATGTTACCCACTGCCACAGAACATATATAACAACGGCGCAGCCGTCCATTCGGCATTTTTTCTCCACACCCAGAACCTACTATGGAGGGGAGGCCTGGGCGGGACTACAGGTAATTTATATTTTCGGTTAGGCAATAAAAACTAAAATTAAGCAGGTACAGGCCGCGCTATTTTCGTGTTTTTATTGCCGACAAAAATATACATTACATGTTTTAAATAGCGGACTTTGTCACACGGTGGCCGGATAGGTTCGCTCTATTTCCCCTCACGTTCAAGACGGCGGCCCAAGAGCTAGTCTTTGGTGAAGTTACCCCTGAAACCTTAACCAAATACACTGCATATAGAACCATGTGTACGGAGGACCGATCCAAATGTAAGGAACCGAATATGGGAAGGTTCCGCAGTGTGGCTATGGAAGGGCGGTAGGAACGCGTAATGACAGACAATGGTTTGTAAAAAATGGGTCATAAACGACAGTAGTGTAGGAACCGCAAGTCAGGGAACTTAAGACCGTGAGGTACAAGATAGAAAATCAGGCAGAAATGCCGAAATCTGCTTACCTTGTAGGGATGATGAAGATGGTCCTCGTCCAGTGTAGCCGAGCGCAGGAACGGCAAAAAGTGAAGTGTATAGATGTGTTGTGTATGCCGAAATGATGATTCATGGTGGAACGGGAATGACATGGTAAAAACCGTTTGTAGAGAATTTTGGCGAGTAAAGATCAGGCTGGGTAGGCGAAGTTCAAGATTAACACGTCCGGGGACGGGCGACTCAAGCTGAAACTTCACCAGAAAGGTTCGTTGTAAAAATATGGCGGATCGTGGTTGCAGGTGTTATTGTAGGATACGGAAGCCCAGCGCAACACCTTTAGCCCGTTGACGGCAAGGAGAGCAGGGCATGACGGTATCGGAGGTAGCCGAATGTTCTGACAACCCATGAAAAACCGGTGCGAAGCGTGGGGCGTTGTCATACTGCCAGACAGAGTATGAAGAGATCCTGTGAAACTGGCTCGATGTCATGGCGATGTCTAAAGTTCAACAGGGGAAGATGATTCTGCCGGAGGGGGATCTTCGTCCGGGGAGTGGCACGTCACGGCCGTGACTGATGGATCCCGGTATGTAGATGCAGCGGCGACAGAGCTTTCCGAATGAGATCGGAGACAGATGGGGACGGTGAAGAGTCTGGCCGTCGCGGGGAAATCGGTGAGCGAACAGCAGTTGTTGAAGGCACCATCCGGGTATGCCTGG
This sequence comes from Lithobius niger, assembly GCA_023313725.1. NCBI lineage: Eukaryota > Metazoa > Arthropoda > Chilopoda > Lithobiomorpha > Lithobiidae > Lithobius > Lithobius niger. Next base: position 96,704 of record JAHWFP010007626.1, read on the forward strand.
TTCTGAAATGGGTGCAATAATAAGCCCTCCATGGTGCAGAGGAAGGAATGGGCGATAAGAAGGCAATGCGGGCACGAAGCAGAGCGTAGTTGACACACGCTGAGAATTGTAACGTCGCTGTAAGGTCTCCAATTCATTGGAAAACGCTTCGTTGGAGGCGCGCAAAAAGGCATTGTCGGAATGAAGCCTTGCGTACTCAGCCGCGATCTCTCGTAGCGAAATAAATTCAGAATGATACGCACGAAGCGACTAATTCCCCGAAGAAGGCATTAACATAGTCTGAGAGGAACTTGATGTTAAAATCAAAATTCTCCAGTTCCCTCGCGGAAAGATGGAGCCTCGGAGCAACGCGGATCGAAGTGCTGACTCAGAGGGGAATGGAACTGGCTTGGTAGGAGAAGGAGTCTTAGTCGGCGAAAATGTTTGAAAGGCGACCGGCGGAATCGGAGGTGGAACCGGGGGTATAGGAGCAGTAATATGCGGAACCGTTCGAGAGGTTGACACGGCAGAGGGCTTGATCCGTAGCAAGGGAATCTTGGGCGGTGCAAAAGGAGAACGAGCAGTATATATCCGTGCCTTCGGGTGCGTTCCTGATGATCGTGGGATCGCAGGGACCTTATCTGTAGCGGTGAACTTTAACTTCTTAACATGTTGTGAAGGTGGAACTGGCGACGCCGGACGTTTGAGAGCCGTTTTCTTGAATGCAGGAATTTGCTGTGGAGGAGGAACCGGCGACGCTGACCGTTTGGGAGCCGTTTTCTTAGATGCAAGAAATGAATGTTGCGATGATACCGTGGATCCTGGTAGTTAAGTGACGGACCGCTGTTCTTGTCGCTGCCGAGCTGCATGGGCGGCACATTTCCGTGATTCGAGTTGTCGCCGACGGATTTCAGCCCACCTAGTCGGAGAAATAGCAAGGCACACGTGGCAGTTTTTGTCTAGCCCGTTGCACAATCTATGCTTTTGGCAGCACGGATGGGGATCGTAGTGATGCGCCGGAGAGGGGCCAGAAAACCCCAGACATGAACAAGCCTTCGGTAACGGACGGTTGACTTCAGAGGTGACCGTTGGAGGAATCGGTTCCTCGGATGAGGATGTGTCCGTCATGGTGGCAACGAAACTAGTGACAACCGTTACGCGCGGAACAGATTTGAATTTGAACTGAGGCAAAAGAGCACTCTGGTGGTGGAAAGGCGAAGGAACGGCGTAGGCAGAGGGAACCAATGATGCTGCGGACGATTTCTGGGTAAAGTCTGGGCAGAACCATGGTACCTATCGCAGGTATGGACCGAATGGGGCTAAATTGGTTATAGAAGGAAACTGAAATCCGACAGATCATGGTAATGCTGCTTGCAAAAGTTCGAACAAGTTGAATTAGGTCGGTTGAACAGAAGCCAGGAAGAAAAAGGTAGAAATGTCACAATTCCCATGAGCAGGTGTCATTGGTCACAAGCCAGGTCAGGCAAAAAAAGCCAGTAGAAAAGGCCAGCAGGTTGGGTTGTGTAGTAAGGAGACGGATCGACTGGTAGGCACGTGGCCCAGACGGAAGGACGGACTTGCTGCTTAGGGGTATGTAGGCTGTGAGCGACAGGACCATCTAAGTTGAAGATGAAAATCGTCTCGTATCCGGTGAACCCCGGCAGTCCGGAACATGGGAGCAGACCGAAATCAAGAAAAGGAGCGGAACCAACGTTCCCGAAGTCAGTGGATGGTAAACGATAAAGCCATCTACGTAAAGGATGGAGGCTACCGTCTCTTGGCTAGCCCTGCCGGATGGGAAAGAGGCCAGATTTGCAAAGTAGAAGACGGAACCAGCGTCCCATGGATGGTGGATGATTAAGCCACCCTCTAGAAGGTCGGAGTTCGTTTCGTCCTTGGCGAACTGTGTCGGGCCGAACGGGATGTCAGACGGGAATGTAGGAGACCACAAGGAACCGATGGTCCCGTGGAAGGTCAGGTGCCGAGTGACGAGTTCACAATCAGCAAAGATGAAGATCAGTTCGCGTCTGGGTAATTATGCCGGAACGGAATGCGAAACCAAACTGAAGCAGGAAAAAAGGGAACCGATGAACTCGTGATATAGAGCGGAACCGGATCGGCAAAGGGTGTGGGTGCAACAAAGAGACGGCAAAGGCGGATGGCATCGGGTGAGCCACACCTTGTTGGTGTTGACGGATAGCTGGCAGGAGTCCTACACAGGTTACCATCTATATGTGTGTAGTGTCTTTTATTTTCCGTTTTTTTTTTTTTTTTGACATAACGGAGCCAATTGCACATCCGAAAAAGTAAAAACAGAGATAGCGGAACCAGAGGATGGTTGTTAAAGCTGAAGATATCTTGGTGGGGTCAGATTGTCTGTGCAAGAGATGTTGCAGCGATCTGACCAAGTGGTACTGCAAAAAATATCAAGGAATGCCGGAACGGGGTTCCGGAATGGCGTGGTCCTGGATAGTCCTGGTTCCGCGGTAGGCGGAACGATAGGTAAGATGCTGGGAATCACTATTCTCCGGAAGCACAACAGGCGTGGGGAACGTGGGAAGAGTGGCAGAAAGTCCGGTGAGACAATTCTCTCACTAATGGAAGGGTCGCCATCGTGCGAGGAGAAAAGGTCTTCGTCACAGGTTAAGATCGTGAGCGGGAACGCAAGGTTGGTAGTCGCTGCCGCGGAACGCGGGAGATGACAGGGAACCGGTGAAACAGAGGAATCATGAAATGGTTGTCGGAACGTAGGGAATGGTACTGGTAGAGGCGTGTCGCACCAGTCCAACAATCTAGGCGAAAGACAGCCAGAGCAACCAAGGGGTTCCACAAGGATCGGTGACGTCAAGCAAAGAGCACGAGAACCGAGACGCAAAGGAGAATGTACCGCCTGGGAAAGGCGAGGAACCCGTCCGCGTTGAAAAAAATCCCTTAGAAGACTCGCTGGGAAGAGCAGCCACAAGCGCCGGGAACGCAGCGGAAGGCGGATGCAGAGGCTGCCGTACCGGCAGTGAAGAGATGGTGGTGTCGGAGTGCTGGTCCATTGATCGAGAGGACCAGGCTAACCTGGTGTGCGGAGCTACGGTGCCCGACCGCCGATTCCCGGATCCCAAGGAAGAATGGGTAGGTGCTGCACCGTTCATCAAGGAACGCGAGACTGAAACAGGAAACTGCGGTCCTATGGGAGGAACGCAGGATCATAGCAGGTAGTCGGATCGGTCCGCGGACCGTGGAGCCAAATCGAGGAATGGAAAGCTCAAGGCGATCACAACGTGAGCGCCCTAGGAAAAATGATGCCAACGGACGGCTGCGCCGTTGTTATAGACGGCCCAAACCTGCGCATGAGCAGAAGGTACAAGTCCGGCTGGGAAGCAAACTTCAAAGTCTCTAGGGAAAAATCAACTCAGAAGGAGATGTGCTATTTAAAACAGGTAATGTATATTTTCGTCGGCAATTAAAAACAGGGGTGCTGCCAGTGTGAAAAATGTGATACAATGTGAAAAATCCAAGCGGTGGTGTGAAAATGGCAACTCTTAAAAATTTTACAATCGAATTTTCTGTCTTAATTTTGGACCACAATTAGTTGTGTAGGGTTAATTTTGCATACTAAACAAAGCAATGTATCTGAAAAAGACTTGTAGAAGTGATGCATGTAAAGTCTGGCTTAGCATACTGCGCTTAGCATACTGATTATTTAGTAGTTATATTTTGATCTTGTGCTTCATTTCTCTATAATTTTGTATGTCAAGTTCAGTGGGATTTTGTTAAATTTGATGGTATAAGATAATTCATGTTTCTTTTCCCATACGAATTTTGCCATTTAGGTTCCTGAAGCGATCCTTTATTCTTTTATACTTCTGTTTAGTATTTTTTTTTTCAGTTTTGAAATAGTTCATATTTATAATGCTTCAGTTTAATATATTTCATGATTTCTAATTTTTGATAAATCTCACTGCAATGCTCCATTTTTAAAAAAATATTTAGTAAGAGTACTTTAACTGCTTTGTTACTTTTTGTGTCTGTGCAATAATGCTTCTTGAAGTCATTCCATATACCATCAGTCTATTATTTGATATAATTAAGCGCTTCAAAAATAATTTTCTTGTTATTTTGTTTGTTTGTTCAGTATATCCTTTAAATTGTATTTTTAAAAAATGGTCGGCATAAGATCGATAAAGTTGGTATCGGTGCAACCTTAAATTATAGAACTCAGTAACGTTTTGCTTACAGAAATGTATATACAACATATTGGGTAGCAAATTTCTGCTTTTCTCATTTTTGATACTCTTGGCCGAAATTGCATTTTTCAACCCGCAGTTGCCCGTAAGCTTCAAAATGCACACACCCCTTACAGTCGACACCCCTTAACAAAGAACCTCAAGTGACAGTGAAAAGGGTTCCATATAACCGAAAATTCTTTATATGCGGAAGAGAATATCACTAAATCTGCTATAAAGGTTGAAAAACGGGGTTTTACCCCTAAAAATAGTTTTTACTTATCCTAAAATACTTACCTGTATTTTATATGCTTTACA
>JAHWFP010007627.1:0-29757 GCA_023313725.1 Lithobius niger
AAAAAAAAAAACATTACATTAGGAGTCAGCTTAGAAAAATGCTAGTTTAGAGTTATTGTTGAGACCATTGCAACATTGTACCATTCAAAAGATCAAAATTGTACCTTCAACAGTTGTGCCATTAAGTCCCTGGAGATGGCTTCCACCAAGCGAAGAGCACGCTGAATTGGGTACTTTGTATTTCGAATTTTTCTTAAATGATTGAAAATTGCTTGTAAAGCAACTCGTATGCGATCTAATTCCGTAGCCGAGAGAAGATCATTGATTGGGAAGTCTTTCATCAGTGGATTGTAGTCATTTACAGTAGCAAGCGCCTGTTTTAAGCCTGTAAAAAAAAGTCTATGTATAGAAAATTCCAAAACGATTCTTACTTCAAAAGTTCATTATGACAAAAATTCCAAATACAGAAACAGTTACGTACAATTTCAAAATCAAGATACAACCAGTATCTAGCAAATTTTCGCCAGACTGCAGGGTGGCATGTTAATCGATAATTTGATAGTATCGCGATACAAATTTTTGTTGATTATCGTATCGCACTTTTTCCAATTTATCGAATTATCGTGCTAACCCTGATGCTTAAATTGTCATATCTCAGAAACAGTAATAGCTAGAAACAAGCGGTTTCGCGGCGTTGCATGCGGAATTACAAGGGCTCTCCAACCAAGTTTTCAATACTGTTGCTGTAGCTACTTTAGCTGATTGGAGAGTCAGTTTAATGCAAACAAAATTTAAGCATTAAGTAGTAGCACAACTGCTGAATTGTTTCTACATGGTGAGAAAGTAATGTACAATGGCAAGTGCGTTTTCACGTCTACTGGCCAAATGCGAGTGCCATACAATTTACATTCGTGAAGGTTGCACTGTACTGAAGCAGCCAAGGGTTTTTTTTTTAATTAACAAAATTAAAATATTATGCCAGCCTCAAAATTTGTTTTATCGAGATTACCAAAATAAAAACGTCCGCACACTTTCACAACATAGACAAACACTGTCTTGCAAATTTCCGACCCCATACATGTATTTCATCAGGCTTCAAGGATTATTGGGACTCCTACAACATCTTCCTTCATTTTTGTTACCAACAAATTCAAATTTGGCCACCCTCAAGCCTCCAGTATTTATAGGGTTCTCTGCTTGAGATATTATCGATTATCGCGATAATTTTAAAAGTTTTACCGGGATAAAAATTTTTTCTATCGTGCCATCCCTACTGCAGGGTACGCCTATCTTCATCAGGCATGCATTGCACACACAAAAGTAAGGGTCCTTGTTTACATCTTAGACTGCATTTTCCCGGCCAACAGCCCTTGGGCTGTGGGAAGAGATTGCAAAAATGCAATCGGTAGCCAAGGTTAACAAGCTCAAAACTTGACTGAGTTCAAGTAGCCAAGGCGTTAAGTTAAATTTGTAAGAATACAACGACTCGCAAATAGTATTTTTTTTTTTTCAGCTTAAAGTGCTTTCTTCCATGTTGGCTTCCCTGTACCACAAAGTAGATTCTATTTTTGGTTAACTTATGTAAATGTTGCTAACAAATAAATATTTTGTGTTTTTCCCCTGTGCAAGATGGTTTTGCTACATTCACTCAAGCCTAAGTATATGTTGTAAAATGATATATATGGAATAGTAACTCAAAAATAGTGACTTGGCAGGTCCCTTTAACTAATCGTTATCTGGCCAATCTGTATCACAACAGTGTGAGTAAAGGTAACGCTTTGCTATTAACATTAAGAAGACCAACTTAGTTTGAATTGGAAAACGAAGCACAATTCTGCGAAATTTCAAAATCAAAGATATATCAATATCTTGACAAATTTTCGATAGTCAGCTGGAGATGTACAGTCACAGCTGACTATCTTCGTTAGGCAAAGCACACCGTTTCTTCCTGTCGACTCCTCTTGTGGTATTCGAATTATAGACAGTTGGACGCGGAACCAACCGCCGAATTCGAATACCAGAAGAGGAGCCGACAGGTAGAAACGGCGTGCTTTGCTTGATGAAGATAGTCGGCTGTGACTGTACATCTCCAGCTGTTATTTGACAATCAAAAATTTGCAAGATATTGCTATTCTTTGTTTTTGAAATTTTGCGTAATTGTGATTCGTTTTCCGATGCCTGATACATTTCAAAGAAAGAATCTGAACTTTTTAAAATTAGTTTGAATTAGTGTGATCCTAGTTTCATTTGTTGCCTAGTGTGCACCCACAATGAAAATATTCAGTCGCATTTACTTTTTTTCTCTTTTATACAGTAGTAAGGTAATTAATTTGGCAATCCCAGTCATTTTAAAAACGTCAAGATGCATACTCTGGTACGCAGACGTCATTACTTACGGAGGAAAAAAATGCAAAATCCCAGAAAGGCAAGAATGTTCACAACTCTTGGCAAATTTTCGATAGTCAATTCTGCTGTGGATGGAAAAACCTAGCCGACTATCTTCTCATTTCAAACTCGAGCAGAGACTCACATCGGTGGGGCCTCGAATCCCTGGCTATTTAACACATCTGAGAGAAGGCTGTGCTGATGAATATCCAGCGACCTTCGAACCCTTCAATCCAGTTCCTTCTGGATGCTTATTTCAGAGAGCGTCGAAGAAAAAAGTGGGATAACGGCCTTCAAAATAACGGAGGCAGCGCATTAGCGTTGCGAGCCTCAAGAAGAGAGTCAGTCGGCTAGGTTTTGCCATCCACAGCAGAATTCACTATCGAAAATTCACCGAGAGTTGTAAACATTCTTGCCTTTCCGGAATTTTGCGTATTTTTCCTCCGTAAGGCATCCCAGCCATGCCCATGTTTCTGCTCAGCCCCATGCTGTGTGAGGGAAAATGGGTAATTTCTGAGGTTGCAAACAGCTTGTGGACAGCCCCACAAACGGTACCATCACTACAATTTGTCGACTATGCGTAATCCCATCAACAGCATAAATCTGTTTTACAATGATGTCTGTTCCAAATCATGACACAGTCGAGTAATTCTCATTATTTACCAAAAGTTTTTACCAGACCCGAGGGCTGACAAATTTTGTAAATCACTGGCCTTCCAAATAAATAACCAGCATTGTCCGGTGCTGGTGCTAATTTCGCACCCTGCGTGTATAATACTGTATACCGTAACTTAAGAATGGCTTTAGCTGATATTTTTTTGTAGCACAAGAATGCAGGCAAAAAAAAAAACTCTTCATGCGCAGAAGACCTTGGTGTGAAAACTCGTTAAAAACAAAATCAGCGCATACCTGTATCAGTATCAAAGCTGACGGTGGCATGAAACCGCTTTCCATGTTTTAGTAAGTCTAATGTCAAAGCCACATCAAGGGCTTCACGTTTTTCTTGGATGCGCAATAATGCTCGTTCTAAGTTCAACCAGAAACTAATTTCTTGCAATGCTGTTCCTGATGAAGGATCACGGTCAAGCTTAGTCACCTGAAAAATACAAGAGATAAGTGCAGTTAAAAGTCCGCAATATTCAATACGAAAAACATGAGTTACAAAATATAGGCTACCGAAATTTAGAATACAGAAGACTTCCAAACAAAAGAAGTTTTACACATCCCTTTAGTAATGGCTATTTTTAATATGCTTGTTTTAATACTTGAATAAAAATATCGCGTTTCGTTACAAAGTTGTAAGCCAAAGGAGCAAAACAAGTACAACGCCCGATGAAGATAGTTGAAATGTGATCATCTACTTGTTAAGAACTGACGAAAATTTGCGGAATGTGGATAGATTATTATATTCAAAAACTAAACAAATTAACTCCAATAACGCACAATCTCACATCGCCGAAATTAGTCCAACTTCGCAAATTTTCGACAGTTCAACTGGAGAATGATGGAAAAACGTCTCCAAACTATTTTCTTCAGGCTAAGTTTGAAAGTAATTCGGTGCTTTGGGTTACATCCGACTTGCTGTTGTCTTTTGAAAAGTGCGGCTCGTGTGGCCTCCTATATTAAATAGGCCGTTTTCAGTTTTCCGTGAGGCTTTCATGTAGTTCGCTTCTCACAAGATACTGGATTCCAGGGGTGGAGAGGGCCTGGATATTCATTAGCTTATAATTATCCTTCTTGTGCGCCTAGATTGCTGAAGATTCCTAACTTCTGAGATGCTTAACATTCTTTGAATTCGAAACTTAAAGGGTTCGACCAAAAAAACAATACTGGCAATACTATGAAATTCACTCGTCATAAAATGGATTCAAAACTTCAAAAATACACACTTTTAAAACTGAAGACACGTATCTGCTTATTTTCGATAAAACACAATAAGGGTGGTTTTTCGAACTCCGGCAAAATCTTTTTTGTTTACATCGTTTCAGGGCCCAGCCAATCCTAATGTGTTGCACCTAGTAAACCGTGACCCTGACGCTTTGATACTGAGGGAGTGCAAGATCGATAATAATGTGGGAGGTAATACCAAAGACCAAGCTCGTGTAAGTCTTCGAATTTGAAAGCAGACGATGTAAACAAAAAAGATGTAGCCACGATTCAGAAAACCACCCTTGTTGTGCCTGATTAAGACAACAGCTCAGTTGCCGGAAATTTGCACATAGGCCTACGTGAGTGTCGGCAGTTTTGAAAAGTGTGCGTTTTTGAAATTTTGAATCCATTTTGCAAAAAGGGTTCAAGTATTCTCTCTGTTAATGCAGTGCTGTATTCCATGAATATTCTATATTTTTTAGACTGAGTGTTTAATCGACCAGAAACCTGAACAAAGGAGTATATCAATTCTGGGGCAACTATTCACCAAGAAACAACCATAGTATGGTATCACTTTCCTTGATGGTCTGTCATAATGTAAAACTTACTTTCTGAATCTCTCTGATCCATCTGTTGACACCATTTTGCAATTGGTTCAAAAAGGTCGAATCTTCAACTTTATCACCAAAGTCTGACACTTTTGGTTTACAATTGTCATCGCCACATTTCTTGATCACTTGAGCAACTAGAGGATGAATACCTAGCGTTATTTCAGGAATATCAATATTCTGCTGCAAGTGAAGTAGGCCCATTTCTAACTCTGCAATCTTCTTTTCAACGGAAGGAGCCATTTTATCTCCATCTCTATTAAAATCACAAAAGACAATAAAAGCTTAGGTTAGTGCATGGTTAGCCTATACATTAAAATTATAAGACCAGTAAGAAAGCTTTTGGTTCTGAGGCCCTGGATGGCAGTCACACTTTTTCTTTTGCCAAGCTCTGAAAAGTGAGAACACTATGTACGAAGCTCAAGTCAATTTTAAACCAAAACTGCAAAAGCCAGAGTAACTGAGAAGCAAAATTTTCTTTTCATGCCGAAGCAGCTCGTTCATGTACCTTTCAGCCTTCCCAGATTCCTTCACATACGATTTGAAGTATGGCGCAACTGCATTGCTTACGTAAGCATGTAGTGTCTCGTACGGCGACCCATCGCTGAAGTTCATTATCCGTATCTGAGAAGGAATGGATTTGTCTGCTTCAATGACGGCTGCTCTTTTGATCAACGCAATGCTGAAATGATAAATTATTGTTGCAAAGAAGTTAAACAGTGGAAAAGTGGCATAAATAACCCACAGTGAACAAAATTCAACTTACCTGTTGATCTTGGTGTTAGTAAAACGTACATCAGTCGAGATGTTGTAACTGATAACTTCTTTTTCCTCTTCACCCGCTGCACTTTCTCCTTCTTCATCTAAATGCACAGAAAAACTTTTGTTAAAATTTCTATTCCTGGGAATATGGCAACTTAAAGTTCCGAACCGACAGTCCCGATGCCTTTAGCAGCTGGAACATACGTAGATGCAACCATAGCTCTAGAACATGTGCAATCAAGTCATCCTTTTAGAGTAGGGGGAAGGGGGAGGGGGGGAGTTGAAACAGAAACTGATTTAGTGGCCATGTAAAACCGAAGGCTACTAATTATAGCCTAAAACGTTGCGTTCTTTCAACTGCAGTGAATTTTCATGTTAAATGTCACGTAGGTAGGATATGTCCTATGAACCATTTTAGTTAGAATAAGCCAGGATAGTAACTTTCTGAAAACAAAGAATTGGGCTTCTGAAAACCATGACTGAAAAGCAAAGTAAAGTGACAGATTTAATGTTGTGTTCAATTGGGCTTCTCCTACACACACAAACTTAAAAACCATAGATAGCAGCGCAACAAATTGACTATTTTGACTTTCGGTGGCTTTAGACTTGTACGAATTAACTTCAGACGGATATTACGTAGGATTACGTGCACGAACGACACTTTAGCACACTAGAGCTACGAAGCACTTTAGCACAGTCACAGCGCTCTCGTGAACAAGACAGAGCAATTCTGCAAATGGCTTCCTACCAACTTCATTACTATCGGCTGCGATCAGTTACTTGTAACATTCACACTGATCTGGCTAAGAAAAGAGTGGGGCAGCACTGAAATTTCATTCTAAACGAACATTTTGTCTACGAGTGGTTCATTTTGACTTGCAAAAGTGTGAACTGAATGAGTTGCAGCATGTAGGCTTCACTGCAAGATCAAGCCCCAATTGCTGCAGATCAGTGGCCCTCTAGTGAGGAATTGCAGTTTCAACACCTGCCGACATGCTACATCGTCTGCAGATAGCACGACCACTTTCTGCCTGGGAGGTCCGGGTTCGATCCTGGCCTCGTCCACCCCCTGGCATTTTCGGGAAGAGAAGGACTGTGGTGTCTCGTGCTCATGTCGATTGTGGCATGTCAAAGATCCTGGGGTTTTCCACTTGGATTTCTCCGGCTAAATTGTCCCTCTCGCCGTCGACTCATAATCATCCTCATCTGGAGGTGACGACGGGCTGTGCGGCCGCCATTAGGTGACGGAGGGCGGTCTGCACCCTGTTTCAAAAGGTAGAGCAACTAGCATCATCATCATTAGAAAATCGCATCCTCCCAAACACCATAATAATCCTAGATGCGAGGAACGAAACTTTTAAACCTGTCGTCTGGCTTTACAAAACTTACGTTTAAAGGTTTTTTTTTTCCTTTACTTTCAGAAGAGACGGGATGTCTTTAATATTTTGGAACATCAAAAAAAGGCAATTTTTTACCAATCGTTGACCTTCAGGCTTCACTGTTTCAACTCGTTCGACTTTAAACATCTACAATATTTTGGTTTGTTTCTATTTCCTTGTTACGTACACCCACAACACCGGTATTTTAATACTGTGGATACCTTGGACGAACTACACTTTACAGAATAATTCGTCCACGGCACCACACATTAAAGAACACTCCCGGGAGTGTTCTTTAAATCTGTAGGTGTACACGCAATCTCTTGATTACGCCAAACTACGTCTACAGCCAGAATCAGCTGAGGCGAGAATAAACGAAACGGTCAACGCCTCTTCCTTGATCGATCTTTTCGTGGGCTCATACCTTTGCTAGATGTTCTTTCCACGAGCAATGCTCGAACTTGTGCATCAGCGATGAATTTCCTCAGTCCCTCTTGGTTGGTTTTGTCATTTAAAACAGACTGGAGGGCGGGGGGAACAATGTCTTCTTCTTCCAACAAGGCAGGGATGCATTTTACGAGGAACTTCACCAACTGCCCCACCTCCGCTACAGTTACAGTTTGCTCCGCAGGCTGCTGGTCCCCACCAGCATCCACAGGATCAGACATGATCAAATATTATTTAAAACAAACTCCTCTATCGTTTTTCTCTATAACCGGCATTAGAAGTTACTGCCATCTTGACGACGAACCATCCGGGCATGCACTTCCATTGATTTGATGATATCATCGCATTTTTTCAGGAAAGCAAACATCTCTCTCTGTATCATCTTGACAGAATTGTTTATTTTGTTATTATTTTAGTGCTAAAATTACAGTATTATATATTCAGAAATATTATGACTATGCAGTCTCTTATTACGATTTTTCAAAGCCTTAAAGGTATTAAAATTTTCATGATTGCAGATAAATTTTGCTGTTCTATGATGTCATTTCTCTGACGTTACGGTTGGGTCCGGTCACGTCACATGCTTTTTGTATTAATGTAAACATATTAATGATTTTCATACAATTTTAAGAATGTGTTTTAAATAAAATAAATTTTCTAAATTTAGGTTTATTCTTTATCAGCTAGTGTATTTTTGCATTCACCCTAAAAAAGGGGTGGTTACTGTAAATGCGTCTTGGTATGGTCTTCACCACCGTATCGTTAAAGTGGACGAGTCTATCATCAGCCACCCCTTTCTTCCGGTGGGTAATATTGCCGAATAGACCAACTGATTTCGAGACGCACTTAGTATTTGAAATAGAGAAAAGGTGCACCTCAGCTTACACCTGTAATCTGGACGTTGACTTAGTAAATATATATAAGAATCTGGAATGTAGTACACGTACTATTTTTAAACAAAAATTACGTACGTTCCACCACGATAAAAAAAAATATGAAAGGCAAGAATCTACCAATACAAAATCTAACCCTAAGTGAAATAAAATAAAATTGTAACATAGACTAAGGAATAAGTTCCTTCTTAATTTTTACTAATCATACATCCTAGCCCCATTTTAAAAGTAACTGTATTTACAGGATTTTTTCGGAATTCCTACATGTGAATTTTTATAATTCATAAGTGGAATCACTGATACCATGGATACCTCCATGCTGATACTACTAATCGTAAAATGAAAACGTTACATTTTTTTCTTATACTGAGATAAACTGGATATAGCCTACGCATAAAATAAATGTCTAATGTTTTTTTCTCTGACAATTGCATGTTACTGATCCAACTCATACTGAGGCAGACCCCAAACACGATTTTTATATAGTATTTTACAGTTTTTCTTTCTTTGTAATAACTGCATAACTTCATAACTCATAACTTCATAACTCATAACTCATAACTCATAACTTCATAACTTCATAACTGCATAATTTCTTTGTAATAACTGCAAGAAGAAAAAAAAAGGGGGGGGGGATGTGGCCTTCTTAACTTATCTTTAACTTTATTTGTATTCCAAAGCGCCTTGAAGGGCATTACATGGAAAAGGTTAACAGAAGTACAGAACAATATAACAACTGCGGCAATGCCTGAAAAAGGCCATAAAGACGCTTAAAAAGGGGGAAAAGGCTACAGAAAGGTGACGAAAAGTAAAGGAAGAGACAGTAAAAAAAAAGTCCTCAGAAAACAATGTCTACTAAAACTTGCTGTGCCCTTTTACTAAAAATTGTCCCTGCCCTCTTGAGGGGGTCTGTACATGCTATTAAAGGAAGAAACAGCCAAAAAAAAAAAGGGTCCGCAGAAAAAATGTCCATTAAAACTTGTTGTGCCCTTTTACTACAAGTTGCCCCTGCCGTGTTGGGGATCTGTATACGCTATTAAAAGAAGAAACAGCCAAAAAGAAAAAAAAAGGTCCGCAGGAAAAAAAAACTTGCTGTCCTTTTACTAAAAGAAGCCTCTGCTCTCTTGCAGGTGTCTGTACACGCCATTGAAGGAAAAAACAGCCAAAAAAAGAAAGGTCCGCAGGAAAAGTGTCCGCTAAAACCTGCTGTGCCTTTTTACTAAAAGTTGCCCCTGGACTGTTGGGGGTCTCTACACGCTATTAAAGCATGGAGCTCGAACACGTAGTGTGATAGTATATAAGTCCATGATTAAAGGAAGACACAGCCAAAAAAAAAAAAAGGTCAGCACGAAAAATGTCCACTAAAACTTGCTGTACCTTAGTAAAATTGCCCCTGGCCTATCGGAGGTCTGTGCACACTACTGAATTTTCATATAATCTATTTTTCTCAGTTTGCAAATTGCCTTATATATTATATTACTAGCCGTTTTAGCTACTAACATTTTTATTCACTTACAACTTTTATTAGCTTTACTGTCATGTAATGCCTTTTCGGCAGTTTGACTCGGAAATGAAGTTAAACGTTACAGTTCGACTGCTTTTCCCAGGGTTAAATTTTTCCTGTGCTAGGCGCGGAGACCGCTAGAGAGAGCCTTGTAGCTACCTGCTTGGCAATCACCTCTCACTCTCTCGCTCTCTCTCTCATATTTTGCACTTCCTCCAAGCTTCAAGCTGTTTACATCCCAACACCGACTAGGTTTTCTTGGGCCCTGCCTGGGCACGACTTATTTCGACGATGGCTTTCTGCTGACCTTGTTCATCCTGGATTAAGTTGGAGCCCAAGTGAGATGCCAGACTCACACAAAATGTAAGTGGGGGTGTTTTGGTGGAGGGAAAATGATGATGGGGGAGGTGTATTGACTCCTAAGTGCGTCCTTTGTCTATCTATCTCTCACTTCGTATCTCCTATGCTCCTACCAAAGTCATTAGTCATTTCTGATTCAATCATTTCGGAAGGAATTTAGTGTAATGGTTCTTTTACCATTATAGGGTTTTCCCGTAATTGTACTGTAACATGGGGTGGTCCTAACTGCGCATTGTAATCGTAGAATGCGAGGAATTTGAGTTGAAGTTGCTTGGATGGATTGGAAAGTGGATTTATTTAGGAAGTGAAACTGATGTGTGCGCCCTGCAGTAACTAACATTTTGAACAATCCGTGTCTTTCAGTTAGTGGGGGATGATCATTATTGTTTTTGAAGGGTCTGGTTTTACACGTTTTGTATGAACAATTTCTATGTCGTTAATTTGGGGGGAAAATGTTGACCCGTGTTGATACGTAAATCCTTGCCATTTAGAGCGTTGCCGTATTCGCGTTGATGCCCACAAGAATTCGTGTATAGCTTAACCTTTTTTAGGTTTACCTTGGGAAAAAATAAACTTTTATTTTCATGGAGAATGGTTAAGACGTGGTTTTTGAATCCCCAAACTTTTGTAAACTGCAATGCCAAACTACGCTGCAGCCATTGAAAACAAAACAAACCGCATGGTAACTACGTAAACATTGCAGCTGTTCGGTTCAATGTGTATGTATTTCACAACGCAGCTAGCTTTATTTCCATTTATCCATTGTGAAATGATTGGTGGTATCTTCGTCAATGATAAATAAAGCGTTTCTACATTCGATGCCACTTTTTGACTAGGCTCTGAAACTCTGGCTTTATTCCTGGAAGCCTTTGAAATGTATCCTGGTCTGTTATTGGAAAGCTAGTTTTGGGTTACTTGGATCTGTAGGCTAACCCACGCTTCAGTCTGCTGCACCCGGCTGACTTGTGTAAATATTACTTGGCCTACGTTAAATAATCTGACGGTTTATCCGGTATGTTACAGCTAGGCTAGATTCAGGTACGACACAGAAATGAGTCGTTGCATTGAAAATACATTCATCCGCCCACTTAAAACATTTTTGTGTGATGCTTGGGTGGATTAGATTGTTGCTGCGAAATCTGATATAAATCGTAACAATTTTTTTTTAGTAATTTTATAATGTATAACTTGATAAAGTAGCCTATGTGGAAGCTAAAAGGACGAGTACTTTGAAGTGTGAAATTCATGATGATGAAAAATTATTCAAATTTCACGTAGGCCTACAACATGTAGGCTGTTCTAACTGAAATTGAAGTTAGAGTATCCTATGTAATGTTGATAACACATGAAAGCAATAAATGTATCGACATTGTTTATTTTATGCTATCATCAAACATCCAGTTCTGAACACACAGCATGCTTGGCCACGAGCACACTCACCACATCAGTCTTGCTGACACAGAAAAAGTTAAAAGTGCTTCGATCAGCGCGAAAAGTATGCTAAATTCTAATTGACATAGACTATAATAAGTGGAATGTTGAGAATTGGGATTGATCTACGCTGTTGGATCATGCACAAAAACTGGCAGTATTATCCTACTACTAGCCTACACTACATCTTACATTTTTATAAAAAAAATATATATTTGTGTTTGACGAGCGGAGCTGACAAAGTGTTGAACGCTGTAACGGTCATACATGCTTATTAATAGCCTAAATTAGCTGAATGCCAGCTTTTGCGTGCAGATGCCCAAAAAAGAATGAAAAGAAAATATAGTGCCATCGGTTCAACTCGAGGGATAGGAGGAAAGTACTAATAGTTATGTGAACAGTTTCTTCAGTTGACTTCAGTTTCTTACACTACCTTCAAAACTATGGTGGCCCAAACGCTAGAGCAATTTTTGAACTAAACCCGTCTTCACGAATGCGCGGACACCCTTTTAAACTCTTTCCTAAACACGTGTCGCATAATTTGCAAAGAATTATTTCTTTAACAGAGTTATTCCATTATGGAACTCGCTTCCACCGTTTGTAGTACCTGCACACTACAAATACTTAAAAAAATCGAATAGATGGTTATGTGCGTGAGTCCACTGATATTGTTGGAGTTTTGTTGATTAATCTTTTTTTCTGAGCTTTCTTTATTTACAAATCTCTTACAAACGCCTGTTACATTCGACCCTTCATCCTTGATAACTTGTTAATTTGCCTTTGTGAGCTTTCCTATTGAAAATTATCCTGGTATTGTGAACTGCACTGGTTTTGCCATTTTTGTTTTGTGTGTGTGAAATTGCGTTTTCTTTTTTTGCCTTTCTGTGAAAACTTGGTTGCGACTGAAACTTTGTATGCTGCACAGCCTACCGGTATCGCAGATGTAACGTTATTAAAGTTAAAGTAGACCTTGCTCGCCCCTTATTCCCCCCCCCCCCCTTCCCCCCTAAGAAGAAATGTAATTCCTCAGGCGTTGACTGCCACGAACTATTTTTTGACGCTATTTTAAATAATTTTTTCATGTAAAATCAACTACCTATGCCATTAAACCATATTTCAAGAAATGTTTTACCAAATTCCGTGTGAATAGCTTCATGCGTGTGGTAGCTGACGCGGCCTAGCCCGTTCTTGGAATCCGTTCGGGCCGATATTTTGAAGTTCACTAACTATAGACTTACAGTTTCTTGGTGAATACAGTAGGCTACGTTGCTGAATATTCATATCCGCTTTGAGTTCAATCTAATGAACGATTTAAAAGTTGTAAATCGGTAAGGGCCAAAACTCAGGGCTCAGGCCGAAACATGTAAAAAAAAACTTGGAACGAATATTCGAATATGTTTTTTCTCTATTCGTCCGACCCGTACTTCCGCCAATAAGGGGGTAAGTGCCATTTCGACGAAAATTTATATTTTTGTGTGGGCACTTGCTCCATTATTACACGTACCTTTAAGTGAATCAATAACGATAGTTGTACCCTTCGTTCTAAGCTACAGCACTTTTGCATTTGGCTCCGATAGATGGCGTTATCTCCAATGGTCACTCTTGCAAACAATAAGGTGGGAAGTGCCATCTTAAAAGAATGACATTGGCATCAGTGCTTAACAATGCCACTCCATTGTTGGAAAAACATTGTGTAAACACAAATCAGATCAACAATCTGAGGAGGGTCCCATTCTTTAAAGATGAGTGAATGGGGAAGATTAAAAAAAAATGCAATGTTAACCTAAAAGATGGGCACTTACCCCCTTTTTAATTAACTCAATTAGGCAGTTACCCTGTTATTATTGTCGTTTTGTAGTGTTATCGTAGAATAGTTGTTACTATTGTAACGCGTAAGTCTGCAAGGTTACTTTGACACTAATGTGTGAATTTATGACCTAATAAATGTTTTTTTGCTCTCCTGAAAAATTTACTTTTTGGCACTTGCTCCCTTATTGTTGGAAGCAACCGGAAAATCAGTCAAAGTGTCGGGGCTCAAAAACTGGCCGTCTAAACATCATGAAACTCGGTGTGAGGCTAGCCCTCGTCCCCGCGTCCATTTTAAGCCCAACCACAAGTCCGTGAGACCTCTGTGAGCCGAGCTGTTTGAAAGAAAACCCTGCGACAGCCACTTCGAAAAAATGGCTAAGTTCCATAGCAGGTCAAACGGTCGGGGCTCAAAAACTGGTGAGACTTGTTATTATTCTGAATATTCCGAACCAGTTTGTGTTCAATCTGATGTAGACTGATTTAGAAGATAAAGCCAAAAACGATTTTATACGTACACCAGTTTGTATTTCTATATGCCGTTGAAAATGTTTGTAATTACTTGTAAATTTTAGCATTCTTGTTCTCAATGCGTGTTTTCCTAGACATTTTATGAGTTGTTTAGATCCAGCCAGCTCGGCAACCCAGTGCGCATGCGCGTGTAAACTCTTATAAATGCATTGAGGTGCGACATGGTGCCAACTTTTCTTCTCTTGCAGCCACCAGGTGTAGACACGCTTTCGTTTTTCCTGTTCTATACATTTTTTCATCGGATATGACCCTGTCGTCATCTTGCTGACTTCCAGCATTCAGCAAGTTCCATTGGTGCGCCGAAAGAGCTCCCTCTCAGAAATCCTCTCCTCCGGCCAGCCGGTCGCCTGCTCATTTGGCTACCCTTCGTTGCCTATCATCCCTTCATCAACTGCTGACCTTCCTGCGATCTAAAGGCGCTCCAAAGGACGTCCCCTTCCGACAGACCACTTCTCCGGCCAGCCTGTGTGCTTCATCTCGACATTGTCGTCGGCCCGCTGTTTGTCGTGCCCTTCTTCACCACCTACCCTACCCCTGTCGTCAACTTAAGCACCATCCAGCAACAGCGATGGCGGGTTTCACTACCGCTCCGACAGAGCTCCCTCCTAGAAGACTCCTTAGGACAGCCTGCCGCCTGCTCGCTTGATGATTGTCATCAGCCCGCTGCCTCCACTTCCCAGCCTGTCTTCCTTCTCGCCACAATCAACCCATGCGATCGTCCTCTTCGGCGTCCCCATCTGTCGCAGTCTCTTCTTCGTGTGGGTAACGCTTCCCAGTGGCCGGTTCCAGCTTACCAAGCCTGTCGCCTGTCCTTCTGTTGGTTCCGGTTGCACTGCTATCTGTGCTTCCACACATCTGCTGTCTCTTGCTGCAAGCCGTGCACTTCACCCCTGATCTACGGGCCCTCTGGGTCTCAGCTAGATGACAGGAAGCTTCATTGCCTTCAACCGCCAGCTGAAGCTCTTCTATGCCTTTCGTCCTGTTCTTCTTGCCACTTTCGGATTTCCTGCAGCAGCTTCCACTGGTCACGTTCTCGGCAGACTGAGTTCAAACACTTTTGGGCACCGCCATACGTGCCTCCCACCACTGGCAGCGATCGTCTCGGCCTTTGCTGTGGCCTTCTTCACTGTCTGCCCATGTGTGGTCTACAGCAACATTCTCGGATGAGTCTCTTTGCATCGCCTGTGGCTACCAACAGGCAACGTCACAGCTTTTTGCAACTGGTCCACCTTTCCCGACCTGTCGTTACCTGTAGCAACAGCACGTTGGATTCTGTTTCCGCAGCCGACGCCTTAAAACGACCTGTACTCTAATGCCTTTCGTCGGCTCTAAGCGTCGCCAACAGCACTGCTTCAGCCACCATCGTCGCTCTCCTCTTGATCCAGCCATCATTCAAACCCGGATTCTTGGATACGGCTGTACTGGGGATAAAAACTACTGCATACAACTGGTCACCACCCTCTTGTACTGCCACCATTCCTCAGACCGCAGTAGGGGCTCCCGTCAGGCCCACTTCTACGACGCCTTTAGCCCAGTCATCATTTTTTATCCTGTCCTTTTCGCCATGTTTCACTCTGTCTCAGACACGTCTGACCTATTTCCCGCTTTGGCTACCGTTTTCAGCGTCACGCTCGTCGTCAGCCTACCCTCTGTCGCCGTTGACAGTCTTGGATAGTTCACCTCCGTCATCTTGGCAGCAACAAGACATAATCAGGAACAGCGTCCTTCTTACATTTCGTCCGCTCCGCATTCTCCAATATGTCCGATGAGCCTTACACCTTTTCATTTCCTTCAGTAGTCCTCCACCCTACCCCCTCACCCCCACCGTTTTCTCAGCACCTAGCATCAGTCGCTTCGACGATCAACAGGGCTCAGCTGTCGTTTATGGACAGTCTCGTTCTCTCCGGCCTCAATCCCGTACCTGGCGTCCTGTTTTGCAAAGCATAGACCACGGTGCCACGTCGCACCATCATGAACAATATCTCAATATACAATCACGTTGGCTAGGCAGTCTCACGCCATTTCTCGCCTTTCCTCACTAGAGACGTCATCATCTTGCCTGCAAGTCTTCCTTCGTTTCTCAACTCGCAGTCACGAGAGACCCCCCCCCCCCGCCTTTCGATCGTCTCCTGTTTTCCTCTAGGATTTTGTTCGACTTAGCCACGTCTCTGTCGCTACAACGTCGCGTCACCTCAAATACAGTCTGTCGTCAACACCCTGACCGCCTTAGTTACATCTTCCTAGCGTACTTCCCAGCCTGACCCTTTTTCAGGCATCCTCAGCACGCCTTTCGCGAAAGGCTTCAATGACTGCGGCATCAGCGCCCCTGGCAGGCGTCGTCTCAACTCTTCTTCTTCCCACAATTTCTTGCACCGGTGCTTTGGTGGGAAAACTCCTTGCTCCAGTCAGACTACTGGTAGTTCGCCATCACCAATCTCATAAAAAACGGATGATCAAACAGGTTTTCACCATGGTTTGACGTCGTGGAGGTCGTCCCAGCCCTCCGAGGTCCCACCATGCAAGGTTACCCTTTCCATTACTCTATCCGTCGTCCTTTTCGACAACCCGGAACGATGCAAGTGTGCCGGCATTGTTTCCGGCAAGCCAAGACTAGAGCCACACCAGGTCTGTCAAAGACGCCGCACCTGTTACTACTTCTGTAATCCATGTTCGATCTGCTGTTCTCTCAGCCGCGCTGCCTGGGACAAGATCACGAACATGCAAAGCAAGTTTGCGCACTGATCGGAATAAAGAAGGCATAAGTGGCTATTGGACAAGCTGCAAGCCACCCGCAACACGGGGCTATCACTGTCACGTTCCTTACTTGATCCGCCCCCACGCATAAGAAGGCAAGGCCGCTTTCACCACTTCTTTTTCGGCTTCGACGTCTTCATCTTGTCTCAGCTGGAAAAAGGTTCGACTTCCGTCTCCCATTGCCTTCAGTCACTTCTTCTGGTTCGTCTACCACAGCCACCCCACAACCCGCATCTTCACGACAGAAGCTAAAGAAAACAACAGACCTGCGGACTAAGAACAAGGCTCACCAACCGGAATTTCCATCGCTCACAACAGTTTCGACCTGCCCGTCCATTGTTCCTGTGTCCCTGCCAATGGCCTCAGTGTCAGCTATCAGACCACCCGTTGCCTTTCGTTTCAGCATCGACGGACGCTCTGTCTGGAAGTCCTCACTTTGAGCCTTCAGCCCTGGCCCAATCGACTAGTTCTCATCCCACGCTTTATTGCCTCGACAATGCAGAACTAGTCACCCCAAGCAATGAGCAGCTGCCCTCAGCGGACTTTGGTGATGCATCTAAGCTTCGAGAAGGTATCTGTTGAACCCTTTGTTTATCCGAAAAGCAGGCTCGTCAACTCGACAACAATTTAAAGCCGGTCGTTTCCTTTATTCATCAACTGTCTGAACAATCTATGGAACTCCAGGCTGCAAATGTCAAACTCGTCAGTGAAGCATCGCATCTGACTCAAACAATCTCCAACCAACGATTTGAGCTGAAGTTGGCAAACTCCAAAATAGACTACTTTCTCCTCTCCCTGACAGTGCTCAACACATTTGGCATTTACAACGCTGTCGTTTGTCAGCAACTCAACAACCTGTTTGCAGCCGTTCCCGGTCTCATCGAGACTTCTGCGCAAGCGTCAGTGAAGGCCTCGTGACCCTCGCCACTTCTCCTTGCACACACATCCGGTTGTTTCACCACCCGAGTCTTCAACGAACAACCTCGCCACCCCGACGATCCCGCTTGATCCAGTCAACTCGAACAGCCAAGAATCATTGGTGTCAACCAACAGCATCACCGCACCAGCTGCGCCTGTGTTTCCCTCAACTTACGCCATCACATCGGACTGAATAACAGCGAACTCGGTGCTTCAAATGGATAAGTTCACAGCATACTCAGTGTGGCAGTATGACAATGCAGATGAGTTTATCCCATTTATCCTGGGATAATGCAGTTTTCCACCCACAAGACAAGGGCATTGCCTTGCAAAGGCCGCCGATCGTTAGCCAAGGGATACTCCTTCGGCTTTCGTGCCCATCCCAACGTACACAAAGACATCACATTGTGAACTACCAGCCCATGTCGTGTTGAGGAACCCGGACTATGTTCTTCTCGGTCGTTGCAACCCTAACCACCATGTCGCGTCCTGCCAACAGGGGAGTCGATATTTTCAAACTTCTTTCAAAAGAAAAAAAGAAGACATAACGACAGACATAGATCACGACGGACACCTGCCGTCATGCCCTTTGACCTCTCCCAAAACTCATTAGTGCCTCGCCTGATGACTCAACCCTCATTCTGCACTTCAGGGCGTTCCTCCATATTCCACACACCCTTTTTTTGGGAGTCTCATAGGATCAAGTCATCATAGCAGAGCCCCTTCTTAATGAACATCCATCACCACCGACATCAGTGACACAGGAGGCGACATGTACTACTTGATCTTCAGGCCACCCTTGGCCTAGGAGACTTATCCCTCACAGAACGTTCCCCATTTTCTTTGGCCACTGTTAAGCTTTCCATGGCGTTGTTCCAATGTCACTCTTTAGTATTTTCGATCAAAATTTTTTCTGCCTCTTTGTGACTCCGTGGGAGCCAGCTCGTAACCCTATGGTACCTGTTAGGTGGCACCCACCGCTTTTTCTGTTGATGTCTACTGTGTAAATGCTAAAATTTACTATTTTGAACGGCATGTTAAAACAAAGAATTTCCGGCCCTGCCCAGATAGCTAAATTTTGTTTCTATAGCCTAAAGAAAATGTACATTACCTACACCCACCCTACTCCCCTCTTGAGTAACCACCATGGCAGACTGACAGGAATACAAGATGACACCATGTCGTGCCTCGGCACTTTTATAGGACTGGGTTACCGTCACCGAGCTGAACGGCTCTAAACAACTAAAAATCTTTAGGGAAAGACTTGTTCAGAACAAGAATGTAAATTTACAGGTAATTATATTTTCTGTAGGCAATAGAAACAAAATTCAGCCGACTAGACAGGGCCGGCAATTCTGTTTTTAGCACGGAGTATGAAATAAAGTACATACATTGTTCAGGTTTATTTCAAAGAGTTCTCCTACTGTATTTCATTCAAATCCATTCGTGTGTTTGGTCGTAACTGCACAACAGATGGACAAATTGCCAAAATGTTGAGTTGAAATGGAAGCTCGTTTGCTTCGCTCGCCCAGTCTGCTGGGTGTAACTTATAACTTTATCCTAGGAATAGCTTCATCAAAAACTGAATAAGATTCGATAAGTTCATTGCTGTCAAACTGTTTGTTAGGAAAATGGTGGTCTCACTGGTGGAAAATAACTCACGAATGCACAACAAGTCACTCATCTACTTGTTTACTTTAATTTTCGGTGGAATAGGAAACGTCCACCTTTACCAGAAGTAAAAACTGTGAACTCAGGAATGCAGTTCCAAAAGGGGATAAGTTGGGCAAAAAGAGTATGTTTAGCCCATTCACGGGCTGCAAAATTTTGTAAAGAGTTATGAGACCACCACGCATAAAACGCCACCATAGGGAAGGAGTTTGAAGGTGAGTAAGTCGTCCGTGCTAAGAAGTATTATACTGACCAGTCTCTTGAAAATCCGACGTGGACTTGTTCATGTGCTGTTAAGATCTTTTATGTGGTGTGGTCGCCAAAAGTCAACAGCATATTCGAGGATACTTTAGCGTACCAAGTTGGTCTTATGTACTGCTTGCAAATGCACTGAATTTTGCTCGCTTCGCTCGCTTATTCAGTGGTAGTTGTTGAGCTAGCTGCAAGGGGCGCTGGATATGCAGAGATAAAAAAAAAACCTCAAAGCATTGGTGAGAGTGGGTTTCTTGGACGCAAAAAATGCTATTTTTTTCGGATTTGTAGGCAGCTGCTATGATTCTTAGCAAATGGAATCTTCTCTTTTCCAATTTATAACATTAATAGGTGTTCAAAAACGTTTCATAGGCGTAAGAATTCCGCTCTCCCAGCATCAGCTAGACTAAAGATGCCGTATGTTTTTTGTACCTCCAGTGTCCCTTGCAGTTAGCTCAACGACCGGTTCCAGATGTGAGCCACGTCACCAGTATGACTCTATTGTCACTGCTCATAAAGCCTGAAGGTTTTTTCAAACCCTGTGAGCTCGTAGACGGTGGGCGGAAAAAAAGTCCGGGGGAAAATGGTCAGACTCTTTCTGTGGAGAAAAATAATTAAACTGTACTATAAAAAGTTTACAAAATTGGTTTCTGGAAATGCTTCAGTCTTGTGCTATTGGAAAAAATGTGATAGAATGTAAAAAATACGAGCGGTAGTTTGAAAAAAAAGGTAACATGCACAAACTCAAGTAAAGACAAACTTTCAATATTTTTTTCATAATTTTGTGAAACTTCAGGTAGGCCTATGCCTGATTTTGAATTTTTTTAAAATCTTGTCATAAGTACCTTATTGGCAAATAAACGAGCAGATTAATTATGTAAGTGTACCATAAATTTTATTAAAATTAAAAAAAAATTTATAAATTTGTGTAACAAATTTTAAAGTAACCCAGGGATAGCAAAAGAAAAAAAAAACAAATTGCAGAGTAATTACAAAGATTAATAGTAAAGAAACGTTTCTATTGACGAATTGTGGCACAGTGGTGTGATAAACCACACGTGTATGAAAAAAGAAGAAAGTGACCCCAAAAAATAACAGTAGGTACGTGCAAAGTGCAAAAGCGGGGGAAAAATGAAAAATAGGAATGTGAAAAAAGCAGGCATCCTCACAGCACCCCAAATTATCTTAAGTGCTGGATTCCCCTGGGTTTTTTTTTTGCTTGATTAAATTATTTTTTTACATTTTGCGGCTTAACGCCTTCTGCCTAGTAGGGCTATTTTTTCCGTGGACCTTTTTTTCTAGATTCATTGTAGAACATTCAATTACTGAAACAAGTCTGCTAACTGTTAGCATTCCATTTCCACATATTGTTGCATTCTTGTTATTTCTGCTTTATACTGCTGCAGAATTTGCTTTGTTTTAATAAATCGCTCATTCCTTAAAAGGCCTAATGGCACGTGGCCAAATATTAGAATTATTGATTGCAGTACTAACAAGCAAGGTGTAGCCAAACGTTACAATTGACTTTGGGGCGGATTTATTCCAGTCATTGATTTGCTGAAGACTCTTCTGGAACCAGGTTGCGTTTTGCAGGAAAAAAGGCATATTTTTTTCTTCTATTTTTCATGAGGCTACCTGCCAGTTCTTGCATGCCAGCTTAAAACTGAACACACGACTTTCTTTCTTTTTTTCCTTTTTTTGGTTCGCTACTACTCTGCTCAGCAAAAAAAGCTGATTTATCATGCCACGGTTTTTAACCACGGAACTGTAAGGAAAGACCTGCTTTGACTTTACAGTCTATGTTCAGGTTCAGGACGGTGGAAGGTTTCTTGTAGACCTACACATGCTTTAAGTGACATACACAAAAAAAAAAAAATTATAGTTGAAGTTTCAAAATTAAAGGTTTGATGGGCCTATAACGTATTCGTAACTAGCAAACAATTTTTAGTTGAATTTATCAACTAGCCTAGTTATGTGAGGTTTGTCCTTCGTTTGGCATCTGGTTGCTCAAGATTTAATAATAACAAAGGGCAAAGTACTACATAGTGTAACACGAGTTTCAAAACGGTGATTGGCACAGTCTTACTGGCTGGGAGAATCTAAGAAAAAAGGTCTGGGGGAAGAAAGCCGGGGGGAGGAGTTTTTAAAGTTATAGCTCGGTCACAGTTAAGCTATTTCTCTGCACTTGCAAAATAAAAGCGACCCGTTCGTGCATCCAGAAAATGTTGAACAAACAGTTCGTTGTGTTACTGTGAAAGTTTTCGTCAAATTATGACCCTGAAAGTATCCCGAAAGTTTTGCAAGGGGTGGAACTTTGGCAATTTGTATGATCAGTGTTGCCCTCGGCTAAGAGAAAGCGGCAACGGAACAAATCAATTGCACTAGTGGTGCTTTCAGTGGCCTTATTGTCCAATCCAGTCACGTATGCTATTTTTCATACAAGAGCCGACCGACCGTTACTGTATTGGAACCCTGGTTGAGTAAATTTGGTTTTCTTTATTGCCAAAACATCTTAACCTGGTAATTTTAGCATTACATTCCTCGAATGTGATGTTCCCCTGGAGGTTTCTTCCGGTTTGTAGACGCCTGCTTGCATATCCCACCGCGCATGCGCGGCGCGGTCCTCCCTTATAAAAGCGCCAGCATGCATGCTGTCGGCATTCATTTTCCTCCAGAGGTGTCTCCACGCCACCTCGCTCCCCGGTTCCCCGACTGTCGTTTGGAAAATTGGATTTCTTCCCGGAGATGGACAACGTCGAAGACCGCCCGCTGCTCGTCCTCGTGCTCTTACTCACTTCGATCTTGGCTGTCGTTGGGCATCCGCCCTCGACCTCGCCGCACCTTCCCGCACGTCGCCCGCCGACGCCATGCCTGACGCCACATCGCCTGACTCTCCGCTTCTCCCGGGCCAGCGCTCGCTGCTCCAAGCCCCACTGGATCTGTCGTCGCTGCGTCAAGATGTTCAAGCCGCCAAAGACTCCTACCGGACCGCTAAGCGCATCCTCCGCCAGGCGACACTCACCCACTCTCCGGAACGAAACTCGCCACTCGACCTGTCGTCCAGCTCCTCCCGGATAGGTCTCAGCGTCAGCCGCAGTGTCGTACGAGAAATCGTACACGACACTGTCCGCCACCTGCAGTCCAACCCGATGCCGCCCCCGTCCTGCACCTCATCGGTACGAAAGGCCCGCACCCAGGACTGGGTCGCTTCCACTTCTAGCCACGAAGGACACAGGCGTGTCGCTTCTCCCCCGCCGGCCTCAGCACCCAAGCGCAAGCCGGACGACACACTGTCGTCGCACCACCCGCTGTCGCCCGCCCCTACTGCCGAGAAACGCATCAGATTCCCGGACGACACTCCAGACGAAACTACCCTGTCGCTCGCAGCTCTTCTAAAGACTGTCGAGGAGACAGTCCCGGATTGTTTCCTGTTCAAGCCCTCAAAAGCACCGGACGCTCCAGTCATCAACCGTGGCCTAATGACAGGCCTTGGATTCGCCTCGAGGGACAAGGACACCAAGCCCCGCTGCCTCCTGGGTCAGTCAACGACACTCCTTACGTGTCTCCTCCACAACGAAGGCTCCATCCTAGGCAAAGGCGACCCCCTTCTTCGAGACACGGAACCCCCGATGCCACGTTCCGGACAAAAACAGCTTCTTCAAACCCTTCGGAGACGGCGCTACAAATCCCCGCAATTTTGAAACCTACCCGGAATGTGAATTCATTTGCAGCGAAATCAAGATGGACTTCGGCACTTCTATGTCCATACCCAAGAAGGCTGACATCCCAACCTTCGTACTGTACGAGAACGACAAATGTCTTCGGCTAAGCCTACGAGCGGCCTCCCAAGCTGACGGCCTACACACGGCCATCAACGCCCTATGCGAGATGCTGTCGTCCGACAATCCTCCCGAAGAGCTAGAACTTGCCGTCCCTGATTACCCAGCTCTTCCAAAAGGCCCATTTCGCCACCTATCACGCCATCAACTGGGCGACAAGAGCGCTGTTCAATAACACACTCCTTCTTCGCGACATCGCCTTGTCGTCGGCAAACAACTTGAACTTCTCCACACAACACCGCCTGAGAAATCTTTCGATTCACGAATCCGAAACTCTTCCGAGGCCAGATCCCAACACTCGCTCCTCACCTTGATGTCTCGAAGAAACCAAGACCGCATAAACAATCCATGTCTTCAAGCCCCCCTGGAACAGACAAGCCAACTCCCGTCCCGCCGACGACTGGCACAAAAATACGGTATCATCCTCCAGCCGCCCGGACGACACTGCCGCTCCACAGCATCGAAACCAGCAGCTTACGACAAACCCGAATTGAGTAAGAGCATGAGGATAGCAGCGCACGAAGTAAGAGCTATCTCCACATCCTGGGCCCACCACAACGCCACACCGATTGAAGAAATCCTAGCAGCAGCATCGTGGCGCCACCAATCCACCTTCACGTCCCACTACCTAAGGGATATGACGAAGGATGAATCCGGACTACACCGACTGGGACCGATCGTCGCAGCCAGGACCGTGGTCAAACCCCCTCAAGCACTCAGAACGAAGCAGAAGCAAGATCCATGTGGGAAGCAAGGTCCATCCACCTAGAAGCAAGACCCTCAAACAACGGCCCTTTTCAGGGCCACCAATTCCCACGAAAGAGACCAAATTCCTGTTAGCCCAATTGTTCTGAATAAAGTGCGAATTTTTCTCTTGCAGATAAAGAATTTATGGGGGAAAACCTGCTTGCATCCCGGGGCGCTCGTTCAGACGGTGCCTGCCACCAAATTTGACGAGGTCAACTGGTAATGCTAAAATTACCAGGTTAAGATGTTTTGGCAATAAAGAAAGAACATTTTGCCGGCCCCCAGTCTGGCCGGCTAAAAATGGTTTCTTTTTGCCTAAAACATACTTAACCTTAACTCCCGCCCTGCCTCCCCTCTCGAGTCACCGCCTGACACATTGAGAGTAAAATGAATGCCGACAGCGTGCACGCTGGCGCTTTTATAAGGGAGGACCGCGCCATGCATGCGCGGTGGGATATGCAAGCAGGCGTCTACAAACCGGAAGAAACCTCCAGGGGAACATCACATTCGAGGAATGTAATGCTAAAATTACCAGGTTAAGTATGTTTTAGGCAAAAAGAAACCATTTTTAGCCGGCCAGGCTGTGGGCCGGCAAAATGTTCTTTTTATGGGAGAGGGTTCCATAACATTTAAGAAGAAACAAGTGGTTGTTTTTTTGGCAGGTCACTGCATGTGGAAGAAATTTTATTTGATACCTTTAAAAATAGGGCAATACCACGTCTTTACTGGCAGTGACAAAGGTTTCAGCTTCGTCCACTTTTGTATTGCGCAGGGCAGAGCTTGGATGAATAACTGACACTTCGTTAGTTATTCAATGGACGAAAGCAAAATGAAAGTGCACAAAAACAAAACACAAATAGACGAAACCAACGTAAAATGGTGGCTATTACTTAGTTTTTTCAGTTGTCGAAAAAAAACCGTATGTCAGTGGAAGTTTTGACATGTTAAACAAATTCCGTACTCGTAGAGCAGTGACGAAAACGTCTATTCACTGCGAAGTTCGTGTTTGGGGCCAGTCGTTGAGCTAACTACAAGGGTCACTGCATATACGCGAGGCAAAAACATTATCTAAGGGCGCGCTTATGCGACGACTCGCTTTTTAATTCTCGCAGCTAGAAGTTGGAAATCGTCTGTAATTCAAACATGCCGTTTTAGCTCTGCCGGTTTGCAAAGAGAACAGTCAACAATGCGAGTCAAGAAGCGACTATGAAAATTTCATTAGGAGGAATTCTTTCTTATTGTCTCGGATACAAAACTGAAAGCAATTACGCTACTCAAAGGATGTCGGATTTAGCTAATCAGGTAGCATTGTTGCCATGGATCACAATTAAATTCTAGCTACAAGTCGTTGCATAAGCGGGCCCTTAGTGTGTTAAGCCAGTGCTGTGAGAGCGGGTTTCTTTGACCTGAAAACCACAGGGGCTTGTCACAAAATACGAGTATGCCGACCTACTCGTATTTTGTGACGACCCCTGTGCTGAAAACTGCTCAATTTTTTTGGATATTTTGGAAATTGCTGCAATCGCTTCGTTTCCAATTGACAGTCTTAATATATGTTTCACAGCTAAGGGATCAGACAAAACAACGGTTTAGGCCTAACCAATCCGCATTCGCAGCATCTGCTTGACGAAAGCCGATGTTGTTTTTTACCACTATTTTCATCTGGTGTCCTTTGCGGCTAGCGCGACGCCATATGCTATCTCCGTGCCAATATGGCGTTATTTGTTGCTGCTCTAGGCCTATAGTTAAATAAAAGTTAACAAAGTCGACCAATGCAAATTTAAAGAAAGTAAATAATAATAATAACAAACGAATACACCAAAAAATGGGCTTAACGAAAAAAATTCCAACTGTAATGTGCTTTTCGTGATTGCATGTAAGAATCACAGTTCGTTTACCCAAGTCGGTAATAGAAAAGGGATTGTGCTAAGTTTGCAAAACGTGCCAACAACGTTATCCATCTTTTAATGAAAGCGTTGTAGCAGTTGGGGAAGGGGAGGGGGGTTATGAACGGAATTTGTGATAATGCACAGCTTTTCATTCATGTTGCAATCTTGGATGACTTCGATTTAATCCTAGGCTAATTCCATCACATTTTCTTATGCAAGGTTTCCTCCAAGTAATGCAGAAAGCAGACCCTAAATGTTGTTGACATCCTGTTCCATATAAGAGTTCCTGTACTATTGTTCTCCAAGAAATGCTTTAGTTATCTTCACTGGAATTGATGGCATGACCATTATTTCCCTAATGCACTCTGCTAAAAGGTCAAGTTAAGCTGGCTGCCTACTTCCAAGGAGGGAGGGAGAGATGTTGGTGACAAATCAGGAAGGAGGGGAACAATGCATTGTCTAACCCTGAAAGTTGTGGAGCACGAAATTACGTGGTCATCTAAGGTGACAAATCGGTAACAAACATCTTGTTTGACTAATACTAATTGAAGAGAGAAAATGTTACCTTTAGGATGCGAATGTACTATTGAGAATATAGTGCATCCTATTTGTGTCATGATAGCGTGAGATATTAGTAATAAACATAGAGTCAACATTGTGGATAGCTAAGGTTAAACATGACAAAAGAGCAAGCAATAAAGGACTATAAAATTCGCATGTCGTCACGAATACAAAAATTGAACCGATCTTTGTATTAAGCCTCACTTTGCATTACTCACTATTACGATCGCTGCTAAATTGCCACATAAAATTAACATCGGCATACAACAGACTAACGCCAGGGGTTGCACGTACAGTAATAATACGCTTCTTACCTTACTCCAAACCCTGGACAAACATAGGCTACAAAATGAAAACTGCTGTAAATTTTCTCAAGAATCAGTGCCGCAATTGGGGAAGGGGGGGGGGGCGCCGCAAGATACCCGGGGGCTCAGGCGGTTAGGGGCCCAAATTTACGACTCGGTAGCCCAAATTAACAAAATCAAAATCAAGATAAATAGGCTACAAGTTTTACTCCAAAACCAAATAGGCCTAGTAATTTTTTTTTTGGGGCGGAGGGGGGCAACATATTATGCCCTTCTACTTCCCTGCGGCACTGGCAAGAATTTATAGTGGGTTTTGGGAATATATAAAATTCTTCATTGTGAACAAGGGAGCAGCTGTAATTGTGAAAACGTTTACATGTCATTCATTGCAAGAGATTCGTATTCATTTAAAATCAAAATATATAATTAGTTTAAAGTGATTTTAATTTTTTTAATTGAAAGTTCTTCATGCAGGTAGCTAGTTCTCTGTTACAGAGCATCACCAAACTTGAGTGTCTTTAGCAGGGCCGCTACTATTGCAATTATGGGGACACAGGGCCTCCTCAAGAAAAAAGTTGGAAGACTTTTTTTGTTTATTTTTAGGTATTTGCACAATTAAACGGGACCCCCGTTAAATTTAATGTCAGGACCTTTACATGTATTTTTGTTAGGTATTTGTCCACTTTATCCGTATTCAAATTGTAGCCTTGATCTCTTCATAAACTGCCCTTGTTGGCTTCTTTTTATGTAATAATAAGCAATATGAATTATATAAATAATAAAAATAATGCAATATGTTATATTACACCTCAAGTTATATGCAAAAAAATCCAACTTTGACAGGCCTAGTGTCCTTGTTTTCTGTTACCACGCAGATTTAAAGACTAAATGGCTTTTATTTTAAAAAGAATATATCTTTAACAGGGTGGTTTGGTGATTCCACGCGTTCTTAATATTGCTCTTATGTCTTCGTTACATCTGAACAAAGCCAAAAAGGAAAATATATAGCTGAAAATTAAAGTTCTTTTGTCTGAATCTAGGAAAAGAGCTCATGTGGGGAAACTATTTGCGTAAAATGGTCTGGGGATAAAACGTCCGTCAGAAAATCTATGGAAAAAAATAAGTTTTCTGGCGAAACTCTGCATGTATAGTGAAATTCGAACCAAAGCAACTGGTCTAACTTACTAATCTAACCTATAAAAAAATAACACGAAAAAAAAACAATTTTATTTTGTACGTTTTTTCTATTGTGGTGTTCCCACCCCGTCCCTTTCCCCGGCACCGTTTTTCTGCCCATGATTTTTTGAAATGGTGATTTTTTTTTTTAAAGACTAATAGATCATTGCATTTCCAACGCAGCAAAACAAACAGTGATGTTCCAATTTTTGCCGTAGGCCTATTAACAAGCTAGAAAGTGGTGCGGTTGAATAGGACCAGCTGACTACGACCTAATTTCTTGAATTGTGGGTTACCAACCCATTGTTTGTGTAAATTATAAAGATTACATGGTTAATGTGGTATTTAGACACATTCATTTTTAGAGTAAAAGTCAAGGCCATTTTTTATTGTTTTTTCATCTGGGAAAAATATAAAAAAAAGTAGATGAAACTTGTTTTATACTACGGCCTTCATTTTCTCTTTTTCCCAAGCACTTCCTGCATGAGTAGGCTTGGAAGTAAATAAAATCGTTCAAGATTCGTGGACTTTTACTTCTGTTTCATGTAGGTTAAGTTTGGGTGATAAAAGTGTTAGGTGATTGGCACGAATAATCTAGACACACGCTAGTGTGTCACCGTCAAGTAACAGTAGATCATCGCATTGTAGACATCCGATTGTTAAAAATTGATTGTGAAATGATAAAAAGTAGACATGTGTCTGTTAACTGTAAGCAATTGAAAGCATATTTTGGCATGTTGAGGATAAATTCCAATGCAACAGAAATGTTTCAAATTGTGGAAAATGTAAGGGGAAGGGTCAGAGATTAAGAAAAACTAAAATTTATAGGATGAATGTCCACCAATCATAGAGAAAAAGATGCGTCAGTAACATTGTTTTTATGTTACTGTCTAGCTAGCTAGCTAGCTGACTAGCTAATAAGACTTTTCGCATGTTAAATTCCATAGACTTTTTGCTCGTGGCTAGCGCAAAATTGCGAAGGCCTACGTACCTGAATTTTTGCACACGGATGCATGGTGAT
The DNA here is from genome assembly GCA_023313725.1 of Lithobius niger. Lineage (NCBI taxonomy): Eukaryota > Metazoa > Arthropoda > Chilopoda > Lithobiomorpha > Lithobiidae > Lithobius > Lithobius niger. The sequence continues at coordinate 29,049 of JAHWFP010007627.1, forward strand.
CTGAGGATGGTCCTTTTGTTGGTTTGGGGGTTGTAGGGGTCAGGACAAATGCGTGGGAGGGTTTTGAAATTCGCCACCGGCGAATTTAAATTTCGTTACTTTTCCAAGTTGCAACCAATGATTTTAAGCAACAATGGCTTGAACAATCAAGACTGGTCCTTAGATTTATTGTAAAAGCCTGGACGAACTAAAAACTGAACTGTAACGAAGGACAAAACAAAGAAACATTAACGTTACCCAACAATACGAGCATACACGAGCTAATGGGTTTTTTGTTAATAACCCAAAAAAAAAATGCTTCGCGTTCTGCTTTAGTAACAGCAACCTTCGGGAGTTTCTGCATGACTAAATGTGAACGAAATCCTGAAAAATTAAGGGGAAGTTGCAGGGATAAACAAAACAACTGAAGGGGATGCGCTGAAGCGCACGAAATCAACGATTGTTAGTCAGTGTGTGCAAAAATGGGATTGAAGCATCTTAAACAGACGGTGTGACCTTATGTACCTTCACAGTCCTATGAAAGTTGTGATATCAACCCAAAACCAAAACTGGTAGAAAAACCTGCCAAGTTTCCAAAAACGGTCGGCCTTTGAAGGTAGTGATATCATTCCACCAGGGAAAGGCCACCAAGGTTAATCCTATTAGCCAAGTTAATCGCACCGAATAATACTTTGGACGTTAAATGAAAACTTGAAGATTGCTACCGCTA
>JAHWFP010007627.1:34757-54536 GCA_023313725.1 Lithobius niger
TGTGAAAAAGTAGTTTAGTGCGTTTGGAGAGACATTTCTTAAGAAGGAGAACGTTCTTCTCCGAAAATTTTTACTAACAGTAAACTGAACTATATTTTCCTTTTTCCGGTGGAAAAAGTGTTCGTTTTTTTACCAAGACCTCTAACAAAATAACGGTGTTTTTACTCTAACAAAAGTATTTTAATCACCAACCTGCCCAATTTAATCGCCAATTAGCAAGTGGCCAGAGGATTTATACACGTATACATAATTACCTACGCCCTTGCTACAAATTACATGCCATGTTTGGTGTTACCATTATTTTACAGCTTTCAATTTACACTTTTTAAGACTAGTTCAGAAGTTAAAATACCTAATGACCTTGTTTGGACATGCGTGTTGGTAAACCATTCCTATATGTCCAAACCCATTCAGATAGTGCCCTAATCCTGTTGGATATTTGTGCAATAACACATTGTTCATGTTTACAATGCTGAATTTTGATATAAAATTTCACTTTTAGTGTTTAGGTGTAGGCAACTTTTGATCACGTTTTGATTTGTGGAATCATGATTTATAGCTATTGTTCACCTTTTCTTATTCCTTACGAACACTTTTTTTTCTTTCAGATCTGAAGAAGTCCACTCTAGTCCAAAATCCCAACATATAACTGAGAGGTCTGGTTCTAATCCATCAACACCAAAAATTGACCGACGAGAACTTGGTCATTGTTCGAGGCAGCCTGGAGTCAAGTATGGTGAACTTATTATTCTCGGGTAAGTACAACAAAATGTGAACTAAATTGTTATGTCATCTTTCTTTTTCTTAGTAATTTCACGTTTCTTACAGTTTTGTGTAGAAGTTGTACCCAAGCGGCAGGCATTGCAGCAAAGCAGACTATTTTATAATAATCGCCTTGCTGTTGGTATGGCCCAAGTTTTCAACTAGTGATTATTTTTCAAATCTTGTGGTAGCTCTGTCTGAATGTTGAAATTCACTTTATGTGACGTTTGGCATGGCAGCGTGACCCGTTTAGGTGCCAACATCATTTTAACATTTATTTTGTTTTGTGGTTTGGTATTAAGTGATTAAATCACTTCAAAAGTAGCGTAGAACTTGAATTGGTTCATAAAGTACAACGGGGTTTCAGTCACCTAAAGACTTTCTTAATTATAACGTGCTGGACATCTCAAATATCTGAGGAAAAAGAGATCCACAAAAACCTGACGACCCAACATTTTCTAAGACCATCTTTTCTAGTTAGCACCCCTCAGAACCAGGAGAGGACAGAAATCAAGTCTAATGAAACGGGAAGATGTCTGTCCTCTCCTGGTTCTGAGGGGGTGCTAACTAGAAAATTTTGGGTCGTCAGTATTTTGTGGACGACCCTGTATTTCAGCTTGAAGCCGGAAAACTTTAGGTACAAAATGTGGTTAGAACCAATCTCGAAATCGTTTAGTTTGGGCATTAAAAAAAATTCCAGTTAGTTTAAAATTTAAATTAGTATTTTAATCTAAGTTAAACTTTGTTATTTGACTCCGTTCACTAAACGTAATGGCATCCGTGCTAGCGCTTGCAGGCTAGTAAACAGCTGTTGGCTAATGCCAATGGCAAATTTTAGATGTGCTTGTCAACTAGAGATGGATTTTTTTATTTATTTATCGACACTTTTGGTCCTATAGCTATTAACCCGTAGTATTGCAAGCACGGGTTCCTAAAAAAAACCTTGATAATTTATTAATTTTCTTCCCGACCCAAAATCGTAAAGGGAAGAAGAATTAATATTTTTTTTTAATTTTATTAAAATCATAACTTGAAAATTGAGTTAACTATTTTCATTGGTTCCAGTCGTAAGTTGTGCACCCAACCGACACAGTTGTTTGCCTACAATGTTAAATAGTTAACCTGTAACTTGTGATATCTGCTATTAATAAATGGGCGTATGTTTGAAATCGACTTCTTTTATTCTGACTTCTGCATGAATAAATTAAAGCAAGTTTTAAATCGAAACAAAGTTAAGGTTAGGTCTCATTCGCGAATGAGTGGTGGCAGTTCTACCAAGATCGTCGAGAGGAAGGAGGACTTTAGCTAGGCTCCATAATAATTCATAAAGTACTGAAAAATAGACCTATAAGACGTAGCCTATATATCTAATAAAATGATGACGTTTACACGATTACTCCAAGTTTTGTACAGTGCACCTTAGGTTATGTGCCAGTGGAAAGCCCGTTATAAATAAACGTCATGTGGTGGACTGCAATGCTGTTCATTCCTACTTTAATCCTTGTATCAGCTATGTACTGTTTGACTATTTCGAACTCCTTTCCTTGTTTCACCCACATAGACAGCATCACAGTCACCACACGGGATGCGGTACACTCCTTTGTTAGTATTTAGTATACCCTTCAGGATCATTTCAATTTAGATACCCACCAGAAAGCCTGAACAGAATGATAAGAAAATTGGAAAGAAGACAGAAAAAAAAAAGATAAAGATGGGGCCAAAATAAAAGTGAATGAGGAAGACAGAAGGAGCGAGGAACGAAGACAAGAATTGCTCTAACCTACATTCAAAGTAGTACTGATGAGGTGCAAAGATTGCTAAAGAAGAAAGGGTTCGACTCATACGTCAAAAACAATACGTGCCTTTAGGAAACCCTGGAAAAACAGCGGAAGAAAGCAGAGACTGGTGGAAGGAAGAAAGATGAAGAGCAAGAAGCTGAAGAAATGATGCTGAAGAGTATACTAAATCCTAACGAAGGAGTGTACTGCGTCCCGTGTGATGACTGCGATGCTGTTTATGTGTGTGAAACAAGGAAAGGAGTTTGAAAGCGTCAAAAAGCACAAAGAGTTTGTATGGTTGAACAAATAGGTTTTGTATAGTTAGGCGGTTTTACTCGAGTTATGCTGGCGGGATGTCATTTATTTTCTTCTTTTTTGAGTTTTACAAAGAGGTCATCAATTTTTCCATATTATGCAGTTGATATGGCATCTAATTCAATTTCTTCATTCTGGATGGTGTTTTCAACTTGAAAACTTGAACTTAAAACCCCCAACCTATATGAAAAGAATTATTTTTTTTTAATTTAAAAGGGTTTTTGTTTAATAATGTGAGGCGCAACCAGCTACACAACGCAATATTATGGTTGAACCAGCGTAGTTCAACTAAGAGTAAAATGCCCCTGCATTAAAATTTGCATTTTCATGATTGGATATCTTGTAGTCCTCATGAAAGTTAAGCAGGAGGTTAATACTCATTTTTGGAATAATTTTCAATTTGTTGAGATTTTTAGGGATTTATTTTAAACAAAGCAAACACCCTGCATTCAGTGGCCTTGAGATTGATGTTTGAGTAAAGATTTTTTCAGTACTCTGCATACAATTTAAGAAGAGCAAGGTAATCATGTGATTTAGTATCGTGAAGCAGAGTTGATTACTCCTTGTTTCTATGGAACTTTATATAATCTTGATCCCTTGTAGTAGCACTTTTCATAGTCAAGTCATGGTAACAGCTTGCCTTGACATTGAAGTAGCCAACCCTGTTGGCTTATTTTTTTTATAGCCAACGAAAATGTCAATTACCTGTTTTCACCAGGTCTAGCAGTTTCCCCCCTTTGAGCTTCATTACCCCTAGATCGAAAGTTGTCTTCCTTGCTGGGCTCGTTCTACTGCGCATGTCCGGAACTGGGTTCGCCTATAAATTCCAAATGCAGCGGAACGCAATCCTATGGCAGCTGCCTTTGTGGTTGTTCCTGAGCTCTTCGATCATTCCGAGGGCGTTCCGGCCCCAGTCCCCTTTTGTCATGTGGACGCGTTTCACATTCCTGCATTCCGTACTACACCACTTCGGGCCATTTCCCGTGCCGTTCCGACCTTCTACCGGTCTTATAACCAATGGGGGGGTCAGCACCAGGGCTTGGTGTTCCGCCCATTGCTGACAACCTCACCTGCTGTCCGCCTGCCCCCTGCAGGTAGTGTCTCTCTTCCAAGTCTGGAGTCATTCGTTTCTCGTTCCTACGTTCCTACAGACGCATTCTGCGTTCCAGCGAACACGTCTCGCGTTCCTGCATTCCTTGCTGCCACTTCGAAAAGCATTCCGTGCCAGTTCCGACTCCGCCTGTGCATCTGATGCAGGCCGTTCCGACTCATCATTCGATCGGCTAGCCTCCCCCTCCGGACCAACGATTCCGGAGGCCTTCCGTTGAGGGAGGGGGTTTACAGGCGGTGTATCTCCTTGGAATGGTACGCATACCGGTTCTCACCTCAAGCCTTCCTCTGGGTTTGACCCGGACTCCCTTGAACCACCCTCTCGCCTCTGCCTGACAACCAGTGGGCCCTGACATTCGACCTAGGCACCTTGGCAACCCACTATCTACTGCTACCTTGGTTCCTCATGTTTTGCTGTCGCATACAGGATCGGCGCCTCCGTTCCCCTTGGCATCAACAGACCGGAACCGGGCCCTTACACGGCCCGGGCTCTTTACGGAACACATTCCTTGTTACTTTCACCCTTGCACAAGGGACTAGGACTGGGATTCATCCCTGAGCTGGAGACTTCCTTAGTCATGTCTGTCTGACCTCCTGATCCCTTGACGCAACCACTGTTACAAGTGCTCCTGCTGTTTCATCGATCGTCAGAACGTCTCCTTCCATTACGATCACATCATTCGGGCTCTCTGTGCGTATCCCCGTCACGACGTTCTTTCCTTGCATGCGTTCGAACAACGCAGCTTCTTCCCGTTCCAGGGATTCCAGTCCTTGTCCTCCGTTACGGCATCGCCACCTTCTGCGCATTGGATTGCGCAGCCTCCTTGGATCCCGGTTCCCTGTCCTCCGTCTCTATGCAACATTCCTCGTCTTTACCTCCTGTCCGGCATTACCATCTTCCGTGCATCAAGATTACGAAGCCTCTTCTCGTTCCGGTTTTGTTCTCATCCTCATTCCAGCAACACCACCATCTGCGCATTAGGACTGCGTAGCCTCTTCTGTTTTCAGGTTCCTGTCTTGCCTTCCCCGGCATGCCACCTTTCATGCATTAGGGCTGCGCGGCCTCCCCGATTCCGGTTTCTGTCTTTATATTCTGTCCAGCATTGCTACTTGCTACGCATGGGGACTGCGAATCCTTCTTCCTTCCAACCGAACCATCGACCGTCATTGATTTTCTTTCTGACTTCTACCACAAGGCACGTCCTTAATGCTGCTCCTGTAATCTACAGTGACCTTTCCGTTACGCACAGAGCCTTCCGTTTCTGTCCCTTCCCTTCAGTTTGAGGTTTCCGTCAATCACTTCCTGCGTCTATTAGCTTGCGGTAGGAACCCCTACGACTTTCACCCCTCCACAATTACCCTCCCCACAATCACCCCTCCACAATCACCTTGTGGTTCCCAACACCTCTTTCCTCTCGTCTACGCAATCCTATGTACTTACCCCTCCATTCCTTGCTTCCACAGTTCCGCGATTCCACAGTCCTACAGTCTCGTTAATCTATGGACACCCACCAGGATCCCTGTCTTGCGGACGACCATCGTGCATTTCTGCTTTATCTCACCAACCTCCAGTTTATTGTTGTCACACACCTTACAACAGTTCCTTCCTTCCTGCACGTCAGCATTCACCTTCATGAAGCCTATGGGCCTGGACACACCGTCGGCATTCCCCTAGTACACCCTCACTACTGGCCCACGTTCACCTTCCACACCGGTTTACACCCGACCGGGTTTCACCCATCATATTGCCGAGGAAGGGAAAAGGGGGCGGTGTACGACTACGACGTGAACATAGCCTTCCCTTGCCAGCCTGACCTTTCCAGTTACCCAATGGAACTTCACCGCCTGCCGCCATCACGCTTACATCCAGCTCTCTATGCATCGCGTTCCCGTAACGCTCCGCCTTTATTGCCCAGTAGACCGACCTTTCCTCTGCTTCATCGCTGTTTCGGTAAAGAAAGCAGACGGTCGCGAAGCAGGCGATGGCAAGCAAACTCTCTCTCTCTCTCTCCTTCTTCCGATCCTTTCTAGACAACTGTACAGCTACTGCCTACCTGTCTTGGTTTGTATCTACTTCATCCACAAGAACATGGACAACACGGATGACAATGTAAGCCTCTGACTTCCACACCAAGGCCAACGATACATCTCCGGTTCCTTTTTTGTCTTCTTCTCCACTGCCGTCCTGTACGTTGTGCCGTTGCATTCCTCAACATTCCGTCTCCAATTCTGGTTCACGTTCCGTTTGCTATAAAGCCGCATGCTGAACAATACTGCCTAAGGAACCACTGCTCCGTCCAGCCTCCTCCTCTTCAGCTACACTCACCCCCCCCCCAACCCCCCTACCCCTGGAATTGGGATTCCTGACCTTTCTTCAGTATAGGACTCCTCGAAGCCCACCATTCTGCTGGGCAATCCGTTCCTTTCCGGTATCCCGGTATTCCGGCCGTTCCTCCGGTTCTCACCATTCCTTCCTCTCCACTTCCATGCAAACAGCTCTCCACCGGCTGACACATTATTTCGTACTATGGAACGTTACTCCCGACTGAATCTTCAGCTCATGGCTAGGAAAGCAGCTGCCAAGACGATGGCCTTTCCTCTCCTCAGCCTCTTAGGACTTTTCCACTCATTCCTCTCGGCCTCCGTCACCTTTCGTTCCGTTACCAGCAAACCTCAGGTACCGCTTTCCAAATCCAAGTGCATGCTCTCGTGGCCTTGGCCCTTGCTAACTTAATGAAAGCATCCAGCACCTCCGGAGGCCTAGCCTTTTCATTACTGCTGATCAAATCGCCCTCGCCTTTCCTCTTTCAAAGTCGGACCCTCCCTCCGCCCTGATCCCGTTCCGGCTCCGCCACCTTCTTGCTGAACCTGAGAACAGCCTTCTCCATTTAATGATGATGATGGGTTGTCTTCTCATTCCTGTGGGTTAGCGTCCCCTGCACTAGATAACCTTCCCTTTCCTGGTGCTCCGGGCGCTTCTTAAATTCCTCTTTCCGACTTGCTGAAAACAATGGCGAGCATCATTTCGGACTGGTTTTTCTACGAACCTACTCCTGCCTCTGATGTACCTTGTAAACAACGCGGGCTCTCCACAGGGTACGGCTTAGGTCTACAAGGTTTACTTCTTCTGCAACCAGTTCTTGGTCAGTTCACTACCGTCCTGACTGCCCGCCTACGTTCTGGCAGTGTCCTAAGGAATGGTAGGCTTCTAGAACTAGTCAAAGACCTTCCGCGGCCGCGTAATGAGCACTCCCTCCCTTTCGACATGATGGCAATGGAACCACCGATCCACGTATTTTGACACAATCGGGCTTCTTCATGGCCCTGTCGGACTGAACCTCTGTTCCCCCCTGTTTTTATCTCGTCAAACTGCCGTTCCGGTTTTTGTACTCCCAGACAATGACCGCCTCCTCCGCCTTGGGCTTTGAGTTGCTTCTCAGGCAAACGCTTTAAAGAATGCGGCTGACATCCTCTGTAAGTATCTCCACGCAGGCCTTCCACCTGCCGACACACGCCAGCTTGCGATACTCGTCATTCAAGTCTTTCATAAGGCCTGGTTTGCGTCCTACCGTTCCACCACCTGATTCACCCGGAATCGTCCTATTCTCATGAACTCCAGGTCTTCTCCTCCATCAAGGTTCTTCCACCGTTTCCGGGCGCTGGTGTTCAGCTTGCCTTCCGTTTCCAGCTGTTCTGTTGACCATGTTCCTGTTGGCGGGATGGCTTTCGAATATGGTTGCATCCCTACCTTGCCCCAAAGTAAGGGACTCTTTTAGGGTGCCTTCTCTTACCGTGCGGGCATTCCGTGGCAGGTTACCCGTTATGACTGTGGTTCCTGAGGATGAGAATAGGCTTGTATCTGTTGTCTTCGCTAGGACACGTTCCTCTGGGTTGCCGACTCATACTGCGGGTCTCCTGAACCTAGCCCTCCTCCATGTGACAAAGGCTGCTAGTGAAAAACGGGTAATGTATATTTTCTTCGGCTATAAAAATACTAAAATATCAGGGCCTGCACCTGGTTCATTTTAGTTTTTATTGCCTTATACGAAAATATACATTACCTTCTCCCACCCTGCCTCCTTTTTAATGAACCTAGGTTCATGTGGGCAGAAAGAAAGATGATTGCGTCCCGTTGCGTTCGGTATTTATGGGCGAACCCAGTTCCGGACATGCGCAGTAGTATGAGCCCAGCAGGGAAGACAACTTTCGATCTTGGGGTAATGAAGCTCTGAAGGGGGGAAACTGCTAGTGAAAAACAGGTAATGTATATTTTCATATTAGGCAATAAAACCTAAAATCAACCAGGTGCAGTCCGTGGTATTTTAGTCTTTTTCTTCTGAAACATCAAAGCCTCCCTTCCAGCACTGCACTTTACTGCCTTGGATTTTCAGAAAATTCATCTCCCTAAAGAGAACATTTTGCGTTCTTCCATAACAAGCAAATTTACTTGTTGTAGCATTCAGTGTCGGTGATGTAATCGCGAAGCATTTATTGATTCCACCTGGGACCAATCCAAGTGTTTACTGTAGACCTGCTCGGTGGATTTCAACCCTTTCATGTGAATTGTTGACTGTATTCTCGAAGCATAAGGCAAGTCATTGCAAAACAGGAAACTGAAATAAAAAATAACTCGTTAAGGTTCACCTATTCATTTATAGTGATGGTCTTCGGCCATTAGTTTAAAGCACTTTCAAGCGACATTTTTGTGTCAATCCTTTTAGTTGTTACACGGTAAATTCGTATAATGTCCCTGAACATGTAGTGGTTATCTTGAACTAAAATCCACAAATGGGCATAAAATGTATGTTAAAAGTTTGAAACGCATCAGAGAATTGGTTAAGAACTTATAAAGATAGGCATTTTATGTTGAGGTTTCATGTTAAAAGTTAAGTCAAAAGCAACTTGCTCTCATAGTTTTCGATATGGGTGAATTTTCAGTCTTGAAACTTGGATCTTCTTCAGGCTAAACGGACACTATTTGCACAAAGAAACTTGCCACGAAAGAACACTCAACCCAGCCACAACATGAGCATAAAGCAGTAACATTTAAAACCTAAATCGCCATTACTATCAAGGATTTGGCATGATGCAGTAGCAAGTTTTTACATGCAAATAGTGTTTACAGGATGTCCCATAAGTATACTTAACAGGTTCTTATAGAGGGTACAGGTGTAAGCAACTATTCTTTCCCCTTTTCCCCCAAATGTGCCACTCATGTCTGAAATGATGATTTGAGTTCACCATTGCAAGCACCTATAATGTTGTGAACAGTACCAAGTTATGTTCTATCTTTAGGCATCTTTGATTTTCCCTAAAAAAAAAACTGATTTTAGTTGCCACGAAAATATCGATTACCTGTTTTTTAAGCACTCTCCTGGGTTCTTATTGCTTCTTTCAGAGAAAGAAGGTTGGCTTCACTGCCAGTGCCGTAGTAATTCCTCTGTGCATGCACGGATGCAGTCCTCCTATATAAGCGCGGGGGGCAGCGTCATTCCTAGTCTCTTTTTCTCTGCCACGCGACATGGCTGCTCTTCCAGATCAACGCTCCTCAAAAATTTGGCCATCGATTCAGTCCCAATTCCTGTGCTCCTCACCATCTATTGATGCTGATGGACTGCTCAGGATAACACTGGCTGGACTGACCCCTCCATCGTTTATTGTTTAAGGAGCTAGAACGATCCGTTAGTGCGGTCACCCTCGACGATTCGCCTCAGCCTCGCGATCCGCCTGCTCCGCTGATCCCGCAGCCTTGCAAGGAGGGTGCCACTCCGTCCGCCCCTCCAATAGGGATGGACGCTTAACAGTCGATCAAGCGTCTTGCTTCCTCTACAATTCCAGTAGTCCGACTAGCTCACCGTCTGGGGGTGGATTCACGATCTGCTCTTGCCCTTCCTCCCTGGCCTTGCTCCACAGGGTGGGGGGGGGACATCTCGGTGACCAAAGGACGGTTACCAGACACATACGACCTCCTTCAACACTAATGCCATCTATAGCCGAACCAGCATTGCTACCCACTGCGCATTGATTCTGCGTAGCCTCCTTGGATTTGAACCGCATCACCACCTAGTACAGGAGCTAGCTCAATGCACATATGCACTTTTATGTACCCTCAGTTTGACTGCTGGGCATTATTACACACCTACAAGAGTGTTAAACACAGTTGGTCACGTGGACCAAATCATGTTCGTTTGGCGGCCATATTGGACGCCATATTGGAAACTATGCCCAATGATATCTCCTTTACCGGTGGTCCGATTTAAACCTTCTTATAGTCCATTTTAATCGCCGATAAATGCCCTACAACTTTTGCGGTATGACTTTTTTGATCATCCCATTAGTTTTTGAGAAAAAGCAAGATTTTAATGGGTATTACGTGAATAACGCCGTTTCTTGCCTTATAAAAGTGCAAGAAAGTTGCTATCAGGAACAGATCTGTACGGGAAAATTGTTGTTGATTAAATAAACTAGCTTAGCTAACCATGTTCCGTAATAAAGACATATTTTCCAATAGTATCAGAAGGTTATTTATGGGGGGATTTGCACTTAACCGTACTGTTACAAGTCCAGTTTTTTTAATTTAAAAATCCAGCACATAATTCTTAACCATATAAACCCTTACATCTTCTGCAAAGAATTTCTGGCAATAACAGGGCCTAGGAAAATCCTCAGGGTCAGATGCTCCTTTGCATTTGTGGAGTTAAACTACCCTCTTTTTCTCAGTCACCGTAATCCAAAGTTCATAGTTGTCCACTTATCATGTTAATGATACAGTGCATTAACAAAGACGTAACTGTCAGTAGAACAAATCACAGCTACACTCACGTTTGAAGTAATTGAGGTGTGAAAAGTATGGGCTAGCATCCTGTCACCTGCTTCTTTACAGATTTGATACAGTAAGGTTAAGTGCAAATCTCCCTATAAACTAGGGCGTTATCACTTACACTGTCGACAAAATGGAGCAAAGCGAACAAGGTAACCAACAAAACAAATAAACCACCAAACAAACAAACAAAAAACAAATCAATAAACAAACGAACATACCAACAAACAAACCTACAAACCAACCAACACACAAATCAACAAACAAACCAACACAAACAAATAAAAAAATTCAACAAACAAACCAACAAACGAGGGCATTGGCGACAGCATTGTGGCTCATATTTTCAGTTTTTCTTTCCATTTTGTTTCTTTGTGCATTTGCTTTCGTAGCGCTGGATGTCGTTGTTCCTCAACAACAGTTCCTATTTAACTTTTTTTTTTTTTACGAACCACCTGTTGGTGTACCGCTATGAAAATCTGGTGTTAATAATTGATGTAGTCGTTATTACGTGATGCATCAAGCCAAACCAATAAACAAACAAACATACAAAAAAAAAACAAATCAACAAACCATCATTTCCACTGTCGAGATAACTGAATGGGCTCAGCTTTCACTGCTGTTTGGCTGGGTTAATCCTTTCCTTCTTAAAACATTTATTTTCCAATTCAGAGTACTCAAACATGTGAAATGAGCATGTGATGTAGTTGTAATCCACCCAAAACTAAAACTGACATAAGGAAGCCACCAAGTTTCCAAAAAGGGCCGGCCTTTGAAAGTAGTGATATCATTCAACCAGAGAAAGGCCAGTAAGGTAGCTAGCTACTTAGCCTGATAGTACCATAAAAACAACGTTGTTGATGCAACATAGGCTGATATCCTCATACTTATTAAAAACATATTGGCTTAAAATAATACTGCACATGCTACAATCATTTTAAAATACAAAAATCCCTAGTAAAATTATCATTTTGGCTTGTACTTGCTTGGGGTTAAGACTATTGGAAAACGGGGGGGGGGGGGGAAACTTCAAAATGGTGTACTCAAACGTCAAAATTGGCAGGAAAAGTAATAAAAAAAAGAAACTTTGACCTGCCAAAACAAACTTTGCATGAACACACTAGGACGTCAAGAATAAGCTATGACCTCGTTGTTGTTCGGCATCTTGGTTCTTGGCTTTTGGCCTATTTTTTGGCCCATTTTTTGCCTCATTTTGTCACCTTCATTATTCCTCAACGTCATGCCCGATTTTGGATTTTTTTTTTTTACAAACCATCTCTAGGTGAAATGCTATCAAAGAACAAAATCTGTTTTTAATTGAGGCAGTGGTTATTGCCTGATGCGATTATAAAGATCGCATTTGAGTGCATTCATAAACGGAGCTTCGCTCCAATAACCATCTGATACTATTGGAAAATATGTCATTATTACGGAACATGGTTGGCTAAGCTAGTTTATTTAATCAAAAACAATTTTCTCGTACAGATCTGTGTCTAATAGCAACTTTCTTGCACTTTTACAAGGAATTTACTCAAGAAACGGCATTTTTCACGTAATACTCGATGCTTTTTCTCAAAAACTAATGGGTTTATCAAAAAAAGTCGTATCGCAAAAGTTGTAGGGCATTTAACAGCGATTAAAATCCCTGCCACACCACACAACAGTGCTCCTTGGTCCAGCAGTGTCTGCTCAGATCGTCCCACTGCTCCGGAGCCTTGCTAGTTGGACTTGGATCGTCGCCATTTCGGTATCTCTTCAGCATCCTCGGGAAGTGCTCCTGTAACACGGTGTTTTTCCTTCCGCTCTTGGTTACCGAGGCACCCTCTTCACTTAATGCATTTAGGCACCAATCCGGTGATGATGTGCTCCGCATACCGGCTCGTTTTCGCCTTTCCTGGACCCAACTTACAGTTCCGGCTTACGGATCCAGCTCCTTCCCGTTCCTGCTCCGCTGAACTGCCTCAGTCCCCCCCTTTTGGTCCGAGTCCGCCGTCTCTTCCCATTGGAACAATGGTTAAGTTCTTTTTCATTGCCGTCTTCTATATAAAACCTTGTTTTGCTGTGACTTCGTCACGTCAATACTTACCTAAGGACTCCACTCACCTTTGGCGACTGTTTCTCCTTTACCTTGGAACCTGTTTGCAACCGCTCTGTTCTACAAGTCGCTTCTGCTCCTGGTCCGACTCCCTTTCAACACTCGCCTACAACACTCCGTAGCGTCATCCAGCTCCGCGATTCCTTCCTCCCGACCTGCACTGATACATCTTCACTCACTTATCCTCCAGTTGCTTTTAGGTTCGCTGAGCCAGTTGGCTTCAGGGTAGCCAGTCTGTGGCCAGGACGCAGTCATCAAGGCCCACCTCCGGTGACGAAGTCTGTTTGGTGCTTAAAAAGCAGGTAATGTGAACACGGCACGGTAATGTGGCAACTAAAAACGTTATCTTACCAGGAACTGGTTGAAGATCGTTTTTCTTGCTGAACCGAAAATATACATTACCTGTTTTCGGCTCCAGCCCACCCTTCCTCCCCTCTTGAGTTGCCTTAGTGACAATTGAGAGGATCGAAAAAGGATGAGGAATGACACTGCCCCAGCGCTTATATAGGAGGTCTGCGTCCGCGCATGCGCAGAGGAATCACTACGGGACTGGGAGGGAAGCCAACTTTCGTTCTCTGAAAGAAGTAATGAGAACCCAGGAGAGAACTTAAAAAACAGGTAATGTATATTTTCGGATCGGCAATAAAAACGATCTTCAACCAGTTCCAGGTAAGATAACGTTTTTGTTAGCAAACTTCTATCCCTGGTATCTTGATAACGGTTTATTTTCGGGTGTTGGTTTATTAACAGTAGTCGCTTGTAGTAGTGTAGTAGTGCCCTATGTAACCACCGCGTTTGTCAGTATATTTATGGGACACCCTGTATAGGGCATAATACAATATATTCACCTAGTTTGCCTGAAGAAGATCCATGTTTCTTGGTTAAAAATTTGCCAATGTTGAAAACAATTCGAGTGAATTGTAATGTTGTTATTGGGGAAGGGATACGTAGACAGACAACAGTACTAGACGAGATAATTTAGATAATTGTCAGTGGAACCAAACATTGCTAACTAGTTGGTATTGTATTTGGGGTCACTTCCTGGTTGTTGATCAGACGAGTGAAAGGTTGGAAATCAAAGCTCAACCATGAAGGTTATTATGTATCCTGTAGATGGCCCACAATTAACAAAGGTGCACAACATATTGGTTTTTATTGTTCTACAGTGACTTGATGGGAATATTGCTATCGGGCTTTAGATCTTTAGCCTGCATTCAAGCTGTGTATCAGCACAAACATAAACACAGCACTTATCGCCAACCTTATCCCTTCAGTAACGACCTTGTACCTGTCGATCAAATATCGTTCCCTGCAAGGCCATGTCTTAGTTGCCTACTTTATCATGAATTTGATATAGCAATACTGTATGTATTGCTAATTTATTTTCGATAGTTACCAACAATATTTGCAAATCACGATTTTTACATTGTTTTAAATGAGTGTACTCACCAAATGTTATTAACATCGTAATAACTTAAGAAATAAAAGAAAACTTTTGTATTCACGAAAACTAATAAATTGCACTTTTGACAAAATATAATAAACTTTAAAAAAAAGTTAAAATATTTATCAACAGGAAACATCAATAAGATACTTTATTATTATAAATATAGTACAGAGTGACCGTAAGTTACTGCGCTGTTTGCAAAACTTTTATAAAAAATTAACAATGAAACTATTCATAATGCGGTTTCATCCATAGGAAAGAGCAACTCAAAAAGTTTTACTAAAAAAACAAAAACTTACACTTTTCAACCATGCAGGGCAGAGAATAGGGTACGGGCTAGAATTTTATGTGCGCCCCTCCCCCCTCGTTGGGTTGGGTGGCTTCCCCCCCCCAAAAAAAAAAGCAACAACTTATTTTAGGCATATCCTGAATTTTTCCTGAAAAAAAAGGATGAAAGCACATTTTTTGAAGGGTTGAGGGGAGGGCCAATTCCTCCTCTGCCAAAGAGTCAATGACACAATTCATCTGTTAGTTGCTCCCTGTTGATCATAAACCTTTAATTTACACTTTAATGGAAGTAATCTGTCAGCATAATTTTTTTGCTGTAATGATTTATAGAACTCAAAAAAATGCGGGCATTTGTAAATTTGTAGGTCACATTTTCATTTCTTTCTTGTCTTCTCATCCCGGTGGAGAAGATGGCACCGCCCTCCCTCAAAAACTCCTCCTTTCTTTTATTTTTCCTTCGTAAAGCTTGGAAAGTTAATCATTATATGTTTTTTACGTACTTCCCAAACAGTAACTATTCAAAAACCAAATGGTAGCCAGTTGGGGGTGAGGGGTTCTTTAACATTTTTTCGACTTGTAAAGTCAGGAAAGCTTGTACCCTAGTTTATTTATTTTCTTGGCGCTAAAGATGCCATCTGACCCAGAGGTGGACACCAGAATTTACTATTGAACGGTGTTAAGACGTTTTTATTGGAGGTTAAATATCGTTAATTGTACGGCAGACACATGTTATTTTTATTTTGCTCATTGTGTAAAATGGTGATAACATGGAATCTGTAAGATTAAGTTTTGGAAATAGCCTTTTTTTTTAAGTAATGTACTTCTTAATTCAGCAAATAAAGTTAAAATGCCGTCGTTACCTCGTTATTTTAAGCATTTATTATTTTTAGTCATGTAAAGAAATACTGAGCAGCATAGTCAATTTGTAGGCAGGATGATCCAAAATATTTAATATAAAAAGGCCGGTCTTTTATATAGAAAATTTATTTATATTTTCCTTCACTAAGTTATCATTTTGATGGAAAAAAATAATGATCGAGTGTTACTAAAATTTAAGCGCTTTTCACCATTTTTGGGGTTGTTTTCAAAATTTTCTCAACTCCTTGGGTACAGTGCCCCCCAGACCTCCCACACGAACTTAGGCTCTTGATCTATTTTGGGCCCATGCATGCCCTTTACCACTCTAGTCCGGCCCTGAGGAAAACGAGTGGGGTTGGATTTGAGTTTAAAACCGAGAAGTGAATAAAAATTGAAATGTGGACTTTTTTTTTTGTACCGTAATAGGGGAACTTGAACAAAGGTATTCAGAGGTTAGCATTTTATTGGGTTTTGGGTTGTTGGGGGTAGGTAACTGGAAGTAATCCATAATTTTCTAGACATGAGCATATTTTATGTAGAAAACAGCAGCTGCCAGTTTTTTTTCCTCTTCTTAAACAGGGAAACCATGTTGAGTTGTGGGTGTTGGTGGGATTATATCTTTCTTGTGCAGAAATTCACTGTTCATTGACTTAAGTGATCGGAATGTGGAAGCCTAGCCAGCCAAGCAGGGTTTGCTGTGTGTTTTTGGTAGGTAGTTTAGTACGTGCTTGCTTGGCCAGGTAGTTTTTGAGTTGTGCTCAGTTCAAGGGCACGCAACATGCCTGGAGTCAGTGACCCAACCCAAAGCGTGTATTTTCACCTACACCAAATTGGCATCCATATGTGCATGTTGGAACAGGCCCATTGAAAAGAGCAAGAGTTGAAATTCTTAGAGGAAGATCAGTATCATTCGATACACTTGATGCTTTCACTTCTTTTTCTGCTCTTTTGTTGTCTAGACTTCACTTGAAAAGGAAACCACTTTTTTTTATAAAAAAAAACACTGTTGAGTTTATTTTAATTTTTTTGCTTCGTTGAACAACAATATCCTACTAATTAAAAGTAAGTGCAAGGCTACAATTGTACATCGGACAGTAGGATCTTGTTGAAACATTTAATAAACCTGAGAAGGAAAGAAAATATACCTGTTTAAACCAATTATAGTGAGAGTCGATTTGTTTCCTCTTGCAAATACATTGATCGGTACGGCTACTAATTGTCTAACATGTGTGAATAATTACCCCTCCTAAGAATACAATCCTAACACCCAAATGATTTCTTGGACGCGGTTCTACGACGCTTATGCAACCGTAAAACCAGTGGTCGCCTGCATTTCTAGCTTTTGATCAACTGCGATGGATGGCATGGCGGCGCACACCTCTCAATTAAAGACGAGCCCACTATGATTCTTCTATCGGTTTCATTTTAAACTGTAACTTTAAATATATCGCTATGGTCAATACAGTCAAAATATCGAATCGTCACAAAAAGAACACCAAAAAGTTCAAAAAAAAAATGAGTGGTGATTATGGGTCGACTCCATAAAATACATCCTTGGCACACAAATTTTAAAAAATGCAATATTTCTGCCCACTCTTGGAGGCCGTCATCAGGCACATACACATTGCAAAAAACATATTTACAAACAAGAAACATATTTCAAGAACAAGTTCGAATGCACAAGTGGTCAGAAAGAAAGATGTAGACAAAGTCCGAACATCCTCAAGGCCTGAAGAAGACATCTGAGGGATGTCGAAAATTTGCAGGACGAAGTAGGTGTCCTTGAAGTGAATTTAAGCGAACTTTTTGGTGTTCCTTTTGTGACGATTTAAACTATAAGTTTAATTAGAACACTAGTGAACTGAATCAACATTAAAGTATTCTGCACCGTTTGGCAGTTTTATGATACGGGAGGCCTCCAAACCATTTAGTATCGGCGTTTTGAACATTTCGTTTATCCGACTGCGACGTTGCCACATCGTACGGCCGACAAGGATGAAATATCTAGATAGCACAAAAGTAGTTTTATGAATTTGCTCCCTCCTCCCCATCCCTGACAAAAAAAAAAAACAAATGCATTCAGTAGAAGTTGATTTAAATATTTCTCCTCCTTCCCCCTCCAAAAAAAAAGTACTAAGCATTTGTCATGAACGATTGTCCAAACAAATAGCCCAAGTCTACGCTAATTTCGCATGCCGACATGACTATACAAGCTTGTTATCCAGTTCGTATGTTAAGAGATCAGTGGGGCCGCCTGCCTACGAAAGTGATTTGTAGCATAAGTTGAGGAAGTTGCCAGTCATTGGTCGGTTGGTGGTGACATCAGCCGCTGACGAAGGCTACATAGTTCCCAGTAATTGGTCGTGGATGGATGACGTCAGTCGGCTGAAGAAAAAATAACGAACCTCGTACGTTTGCTGCGAACAAAAATCTTTCATTATTGCTTGTGGAGGATTTTTCCAACGGAATCGACCCATTTTTGAACTTAGATGTAGAAATGTGCCATAGAATGTATGTGCA
This sequence comes from Lithobius niger, assembly GCA_023313725.1. Taxonomy (NCBI): domain Eukaryota; kingdom Metazoa; phylum Arthropoda; class Chilopoda; order Lithobiomorpha; family Lithobiidae; genus Lithobius; species Lithobius niger. The sequence continues at coordinate 52,751 of JAHWFP010007627.1, forward strand.
AAATTTGACAGAAATCCGATAATTCGTTAAAACGTTATAGCGCAGACAGACAGACAAACCGTTCGCATAAGAGTCTAATCGACTCTAATAAATGTACACAAATAGCTAATTACGTAAAGAAAAGGGGTAAACAAGCCAAACTGCGCAAGTCGTACTCTAGAAATAAGGTAATAACCACCTTGATGCACTTTAACGTTTTGTCGGAGTGGCATCACCTGGATTCGAACTAGCATCCCAATTCAGCCCAGATTACTGATATAAGGCCTTCAACGCCTTCTCCATTGCATATGGTCGCAATCTTGGTCTAATGGAGCCCTGGTCACTGCTGTATATTCGCTGTTTGGCTTGTTTTCCTCTTTTATACTTTAAGAAAAGAAAAGATTAGCCTCGACTCGACTAGTACTTGAATCCAGTGTGTCTGTTTGGCACATTAACCACTGTGCCATCATTCTTAAAACTTTCATCATCCCACTTTCATTCAAACTTAAGATACTCACTGTATCTAGCTAATTTTTGAGAAACACTCGTCTATCTTCTGCTAGCGCTTTTAAGGTGTTTCTGCTGTCCTTTGGATAAATCTGCTTTATTTTGCTGGGGTTTGAATTTGGCAGTTAGTGTAGCCTCTGATAATCATTTAGAGTACGTTTGCGCACAAGAATTTCAGAAAATTGGACAGGAGGAGGCGGCGGGGCTAACAATGTCAAAATGTTACAATGGTACAACATGTAACATTGGGGATACAATAGGCGAGGCGCACAATATCAGATTACCGTATAGCTTACTCGAACAAGATGAAACAATTATGGTTGGGTGTCGGGAAAGTGACATTGGCGTTATTTGAGTTAGCTAGCTCGTTATGGAGAACCAAAATTAAATGGTCTTGATTTTTCCTTAAATCTTCAAGTTTTAAATCGTAGTGAACGAAGTCTTAAATTTTGAGGCTTATGGTCTCAAAATTGGGCGGCCGACATGACTAAGTAACTTATTTACTTTTTCAATGCGGGCTTCGGGAAGCCAGTTGAATTGTTTCCGTGGTTGTTTGCCATGGTACTGCAACAACCCAGAATCAACTACTCATCGAGATGACGCATGCTAAATCTAGAAACACGCTAATGTGTTGCCATCAAATAATAATCATGGGACAAACCTACGGCGGAACCTGAACATAAGTATGCATTTCTAATGTTCCGTTTTTGCGAAAACAAAAATCACTGGACAGTGGACACATGATAGACCAGACCGTAGCAATTACAATAAAATGGAAGCGAAAAAAGCCAACAAATTAACTGAGCAAAAAACTGCCTCGCCGTTTAGAAAAAAAACATTAGAGATCGTATCCTCATACTCACAGCTGTGAAGGTACACAAATAAAAACGGATTAGAGTTCACTCAAACGCAACGAACTATAATTTGAACTCCAATTCGCAAAATGTAAACCCACAAACACACACAAAATAGGCGCCATAAACAGCTAAAAGATACAAAATTGAAAGATAAAAGTGCATGCACAAAATGAACATGTAATTACTCAAACGAACTAGAAATAACCACCTCAAACGACCTTCAAACACAAACACAGGCAAAAACCTGCCTTAACTAGGAGTCTGCTTCTGCTTGTTTCACAATAAATGCACTCAAAATACACATATACAATTCACACGAAATAGACTTTCTTTCTGACATAACCATTAATCAAAAACAGTCCTTGTTCCCTGGTATTGGAGTTCAAATTATAGTTTGTTGCGTTCGAGTGAACTCTAATCCATTTTTATTTGTGTACCTTCAC